>OMLB01017928.1:0-29857 GCA_900302555.1 Myripristis jacobus
CAGAGGGTCAAAAATGAACCAGCGCCTCGTGGTTGAGAATTATCCTCCTTTCCTCCTTCCTTTTCTTTTCTCTGTCTTTAAGTCAGTCTCCCACACTCCTTTGCTCCTCCTGTCTTTCATGTCTGTTGACTCAAATCAATGGAGACCGTCTGGGGAATCCACTGACCCCCAGGTTTTTCACATGCACATATGCACACTCTATTATGGACTGTCTCTTGGTGGGAATTTGGTCTACACATACACACACATACACACACGTACACACACACACACACACACATAAACACACGTCTCTTATCCATGTGACAGATGACTCAGAATGCCATTTTCACTTCAGTGGCAAATCCGCTGCCTCTGTCTCTGTTCCTCTTAAACTATAGCACAAATTTACCAATTTTAGACACTTTCTCTCCACAAGTCGCCTTTATTTAGCTGCTTCATCACTAACTCTATCTTAGTTTGTCTTTGAGAAAGCAGTGACACTGTGTTGTGCTCCAACAGGATGAAAGAGGGAGAGGACTGGAGAAGTAAAGTGAGGAGGAGGTGGAGTAAGGTGACACTTTATAACAAGGAAACAGAGGGAGTAAGAAATAGACTGAGACAGTCTGATAAAGACATGGGAGGAAGACTGAAGGTCAGAATCATCAAAAACGATAAAAAGGTGTGTTTGACTTTCCTTGCTGTGATTTATCAGTGCTCTGGAACAGAGTCACAAATTGCAGCAGAGCCGGAGACCGATCCAGGGGCAGAGGTGAAACCCTCAGGAAAATTTTTGAGCTCAACCCTGTAAGAAAGCCAGGCAACTTTACACCCTGCAATTTGCTGATCTTAATTTACCTTCCACTCTGACACTACCCAGTGGAGGTTATTCAAGAGCACAGACAAAAAACTAAATCAGCCAAATCACCTTTTGTATTTAAACCGTGTCTTAGGTCTCACCGAATCATTGCCTAGATGAAAGCAGAAAGTACAGGCAACTGTTTGCCTGGTGTTAAATCAGAGGTGCTGTTTGAAGTGACAGTGAATTTTAATGCAAACTGATAAAGATTAGACTCTGATAGGAATAACCTTTATGACATGAATCTTTTATAAGCCCAATGGGAGAATCAAAGAGAGAGAAAAAGTCAAAGTGGAGGTCACCCTGAGTGACAGGTGAGCTAGAGATTGCACACACACACACCGCACACTGTGACAGAGCAGCTAATAGTGCAAACAGAGGTGATGTGGTTATAATGACTCAGCTGTGTGATTCAGGCCAGTCATGCATTGTTCTGAGACAGATTATCAGTGTGGCCAATGTCAGCCTGAGGATTCTGTCACCTGTCACCTGCTGGCTGTGATATCACCATGGCAAACAAGGGATCAACACTGCTACACTCGCCCGGATTGTCTACACAGTGTATCTCACAGGTCCCTCAACAGTGAAATTTCTTTGTCTGCTATTTTTTTCCTCCTCTCATAATTTCTGTTCCTCCATCAAAGCCTCCATCAAACTGGAAGTCTCTGGATTGAACATGGGGAATACCATCTAAAAATAGATTCATCAGTATGGAGGCACATTAAATATCAATGAGAGGCATGAAAACTCATAAGCAGCACAGTGAGTATATTCAGCAAATTAACCAGTGGGACCTGCACTCATCACATCTTGACAACCATGTGATACCAGGTGCTCATATTCATCTCTATACAGCACTGTTGTAGTTAGATAGGATGTGAAATACAGAAGACTCAGCATTGACAATAAAGCTGTGTATTCAAGTCACTGCTTGATGTTCAGTGCAGCCTCCCTTCACCTCCATTTGCCCTGTCTCTATTCCATTTTCAAAAGCACAGCCAAGTTCACAGCTGGAGGTTACAGCACTGTTCATGCTAACACATTCCCCTTTTTGGCAATGCTGTTGTCATAGGACACACCCCTTTCAGCCAATCAGCAGGGAAAATTGCTGCGACCTTTACCCGCGACCATCCTTCCCACCGAGTTTCATGATGTTACTTTGATGTGTTTGGAAACTAGCCCTGTCTGTGCTAAACCCCACCCACTACCATACACCCCTGAGGCCAACAGGCTCAAAAAATTAAAAACTTACATTGTGCTTCTTTTCCAACAGCCTAGCAAAGGTTATGTGAAATCAACTATAACTATATATTATAACTATAGGCTGTAATATAGCTATGTTTTACAGCCTTCAGATCTGTAACATTAATAGAAAAGTGTTGAAGATCACACTGCAGCTCAACAAAAGGGAGAAAATGCTGTAAATTGCTCATATATAATATAAGATACATTCAGCTGCAGTAACCAGCTATCTTTTTACCTTGTTGAGAATGATCTGCTTCACATTGCAGACCAGCAACATTGTAGTCAACTATCTGCATCAAACATGCTGTTAGATAGTTGGTTAAAATAATTCATAATTGCTCATTAGCTACCTGCTGACCAGATCAAGAATTCAGATTCGGGACTGTGAGTTGGCTTCTTTTCATTTTATTGGGGATAAATGCACACAGCTCATTTTGGCAATAGGAACTAGAGGTGTGGACATTTCTCGATTCTAGGATGCATTGCGATGCAGACGTGGATGATTCTGCATCGATACAGTGACAAAACATAACTGTGTGCCCTGTCTTACAGCTGCTATGTGAAAACGTTATCGGGTCATTCCATGTCATTTCAACAAATGGCCCATGCACTTGGGTCTCAAAAAATTCTCACTTTGAACTTTAAATTAAAACAGAGAATCAAAATCTGACACAAAAACTTTTTTTGGGATTTGGAGAAGCTGCCATCCAGAAACCAATGCATATATCTGACGAACCATTAATGCTTTGCACATGTATGTATCTCAAAGCTCTGAAAAAATCAAGAAGCTGGGGCATATACAAAGTTGTTTTCTAAAGGCCCAAACATGGTCGACCACGAAACCCGTGTAATTTTTTTTCCATTTTTGAGGGGCTGGCATGCCTACCAGTTATGATGTATGACAGATCTTTTTGTATATTTTGAGAGAGTAGGTGGAGGTGTATTATCGTACCAAATTTCAGTTTCCTATGTGGTGTAGTTCCTGAGATATTGACACCTGAAAATGGAGGAAAAATAAGGACGCACCAAAATCGCACCAAAATCGACACATACCTCCCTCACTAAATTGGCTGTATCTCAAAAAGTATCCATCCAGCAAACTAAAATTTTACAGTGTGCCTATTGGATAAATAAGGAACAACTGGTGATTTTTTCAGATTTTTTTGAGACCCAAGTGCGTGGGATGTCCTGAAAATTTGGTGAAATGACATGGAATGACCTTTTTATGTTTTAGTTAGTTAAGTTAGAGCCAGGTTAGAGCTAAGTAATATAGTTAAAAGAGTCATAACATCTTTTTGGGCTTGTTGATGCCTGCGCCATTACCACAGCCACCCATGCATATTCACTGGTGACGTCTGGACACATAAATCAGATCTGATCACTTGCAAATACCAGTGTGGACAGTTTGTCTTCACGATCTGATTTGAGAAACATGTGATTTGCCTGCGGTTTGAAAATTGGCAAAATAGCAAAATTCATAAGAAAATGAGCAAAGAAGTGCTGACATACAAGGAAAAAAAAGGAGAAACAAACCATTGAATGATTAGAGAATTTTATTTTTATTTTTAAAAGTCATACAGTTATACATTTCATCCCTGAAATGTTTATTCTTATGCTGAAAAAGAAAACAAATTGAATTACAAATTGAAAAGAAAAAGAACTGTCCCAAACTTCTCTGTAAGTGCTGAGCCCTGAGTGAGTTATCCAGCTTAGGTCTCATTAAAAGCTCGACACCACATGAACATGAGGATGCGATTCGGTTCCACTGCATTTATATGTGGCACACCCTGGTATGAATTTAGACAGGCATTTCAAACAAAATCAATCCTGCCACTAGGTGGAGGGCAACCCTTTATATGAAATATATTCTTTAGTCTGTATTCCAGGTGTGTGTCATATAACGTAGACATGCAGCTTACTCAGACCAAACACTACAGACATACTGTATGAAAAAAAAAGCTGTTTGAGACTGTCCAATATTTCCACTGTGCAGTTTTTGTGTCCTCATCATTCCAATACCAAGTACACAAGCTCACCACCTGTGTCTTTCCCCATTTGAGGGCACTAACAATCAATACATATGCACTTACCTTGTGTGGAGATGTTACTGATGCGGCGGTATCAAAAAAAGATGTTGGCCCAGACTGAAAGATCACATACTGCTCCACGCTCCTTTGACAAACAATATGAAGGCCAAACAGTGCTGAAAAGGGCCTGTGTCGATTTACTGCACAATCTTGTCTCGCTCTGACTTTATAGACAAGGATTATAGGATGTCTCAGATTGATGATAAAAATGCTCTCTGGTTAGTCTTTTGTTGGCTATGAACAATGTGTAAGTTACAGCAGTGCACTGGAAATGGCAGCTATATCCTGAGGCTGGTGCAATGAAAAGCCTTTACTCTCTCTGTCCAAACAGGAGTAATTATATTTCATTCCACTACATTTCCTTAAGAACTTGGGAAATTACAAATAGTAGTTAATGTTTTTTGAACTGAAATATAATATCACAGTACACTGCTGCACCTGAAAAGTTGTTTAACTGACATTTTGGGTGATCGCCCTTCAGAGTAAAAGTCACCAGACTAACTTGGCTCAGTAAAATAAATTCATTCAGTCCAAAGTAGAAACTGGAAATTCAAAATTAGAAATGCACACCACATCTGTAGCAGGAAATTAGCCTGAGCATGAAACAATGGCCTGAACACTACACACTAACCTGAAGCAATTATTTAGCCTGTAATCCTGACAATGAGCAAAATTGACACAGAACAGAACGAAAATACAAAAATATATACACACAGGTTTATACAGGTGAGCCACATCTATCAGTGAGTCAAGGATGCGTGACCAACCACTGCCTGCCAATGTCAAGTATTCATATTACAACATAAATACAAAGTCAAATACACAAATACATAAAAAAAATCCCACAGGCAAGCCCAGAGGAAAAAAAACAAAAAAAGAAATCAGCAATACAAATATATGCAGTTTACCCCAAAAACTTTGGATACAGTGTATGCATTTCACAACATATATTACATTCAGATTCATACTATGGGTATAATCAGTATAGATTTGGTTAAAAAAACAAACAAAAAAACATTAAATATCTGCAAGAAAATCATAGAAATCCATAAGAATCCATAACAATTCAATATTAGGTTGATGTATTTATTTATTTATTTATTTTTTGAATAGTCTGGTCCTGGTTGAGCTGGTTTGTCATGAGTTCACCAAAAGGTGAGAGGCAACACTGTTTCTACAGTAACAAAAAAAAAAAAAAAAAAAAAAAAAAAGGCCTGGTGAGATGAAATGCTGCTGAGTTGTGGGATCCCGTACAATAATAAGATCCACCATGTCATTCCAGAATGCCTTTCTCCTGCTGGGGGATCATGAGCAGGCTGGAAATGAAGGGCGCAGGCTGCTGCTGCAGACCTGAATTCCCCTGTTTATATCACTGTTAGAGATACATCCTCAGCTGAGGCTTAATACTAAACCTGCATTAAACACTTTACTTTTCTAGACCCCTATGAGTCAAGCATAATAAAAATAGATTTTTTTTCCTGGGCAAAAACAAAACACCTGAAAACAAATCAATGAAAATCCACAGACACAGAAAAGTGAACGTGAGAGCGGCTCCCAAAGCTATGCTTGCCAAAATGTAATGTTTTTGAAATGCAATGTCCTTTTGATCATTTCCTTTTCAAGGCATGGCAGTATGGCAATGCAAATCCTCCTGCTGGCCTTTAGCACACTGCTTCTACTGGGGATTGAAGAGCAGAAACACTGAGGGATTTAAAAACTGGAAGTCCCGCTGCTGATAAAGAATTCCCTTGTAGTAAATTCGTTCTGAACATAAAACATTTCATTCACAGTCATAAAGGCTCAGCAGGATAGAAGTACATAAGGTTTACAGTGATACTAAAGAGTTACATGAAGTGTTTAACTGCATGCTTAATAGTAATTCATAAAATCATAAATAACAGAGTAACCTGTATTGTGAAATGCTGTGCCAACGCACGTCAAAATGAAGATGTATCACACTGCAGTACAATACTCACAATTCAATACTAGAATGGAGGTAACAATGAGATCTGCTTTGTTTGCTGACTTTTTTTTTTCATGCCTTGGCTGTAACTCTGTCTTCTCAATCTTGGCCATTTGCCTCTGCAGAAGATACCACATATTGTTTAGATAAAGCTGAGAGCAAGAAAAGAACCAGGTTCTTAGGGCTGAAATGCAGTTTTCAGGAAAATAGACCCAGAGTGGTGTTGAGTATAAATAAAATATCTGTGATTCCGGGGAAAAAAAAAAAAAAGAATGTTCATCCTCAGTGTGTTTTTTTGAGCGATTGCAGTTTCTGTTGCAGCATGCCAGGGTGGTCAGTATGGTCAGATTATTCAGCAGTACTTGTAAAAGCATCACATATAGTGAGCCATGCATTCTTTTAAGAGGAACATATTTGAGCGGTTCTGTCGCTAACCAAAGAACAGAAGCTGTGTACTCAACTGTGATCGAGCTATGCATTGTTTAATCCATTTTAATGAATAAAACTGATCGGCAAAATTAAAGAAATCCATGTAAATGAGGCATTTTCTTTTTTGTTAAAGGGATGTAAACTAAAACAGCACATGTAATGTTTCAGTAAAATGTTTGTCGAAGCCATTTTTGTATTGTTTTCATTGTATGTATATGAAGTAGTGTGTGTTTGTTGTAGTTTCCTTTTTGCACAGTAGGTGGTATCTGGAGTAAAGGGAAAGTACTAATAGGGAGAGCTCACAGGTTTTTGACCATCATGTGTAGCGTGCCATGAAGCCATTGATTCATTTGCACGTCAGTTATGTTTGATATAAGAACATGTGAACTAGCATCATCAACTTGGATCGACATGATCAAATAAGTACAGCTGTACTGAAGTTTGCAGTTGAATTATTTTACTGACGTGCTAGACCAAGAGGATGTGTCCATTAGGCAACTACCGGTAAGCAGCCCCTTAGTGGTTTGTAGGTTTTTTTGTTTTAGGTCAAGTCAAGTCACTATAATGTTTTTTTTTTATTATTATTATTTTCACCATCATTTGTCCCAAGTCAAAATGATCGTTTTTTCGTGTCAAGGATTATTTTTGCCAATCTAACATCTAATATGGAGCTTTAGTTAGCGATAGCGTGCCCTCTCTTACTTCAGCCCTATTGCTACAAGCCTCCAAAGTGTTTGAGCTCTGCATCAAAGTTAGCCAGGAAAACCTTTGCTTCTCTAGTAGATCCCTTTTTCAACAAGTGGGATTTTTTTTTCACTTTACTGAACAGTGAGTTGGTCTTACCAGGGTCAAGAGAGACTGTCCTGTGGCAGAAAACAGCAGCAGTGCTCCAGCAAAAAAAAAAAAAAGGTTAAAAAAGGTTCTCATAAGATGAAGATCAGACATCATGCTAATCTGGAAAATCACCATAATTAATTTGGTTTGCCATACCATAATACATGTAATATGCTGGTACATGTTCTGAGGCTAATATTTTGGGTAACGAAATTTATTGACAGTCAGAGTAACAGAGGACCCAGAGGTGAACCCTGGGGAATGCCACAATAAATCACCAGCATAGACCAGCACAATTTCCATGCTGGTCTATGCTGGTCAGTATTGGTTTGGAGCTGGTTTAGCCAGTGGAAAAGCTTCATGATGCTCATCTCATGTGTTAGCACGTGTAAAATAATGAACTGTGATCTGTGAGAGATAATGTGTGAGCAAAACCAATTAGGAACAGTTCTGTGGATGTCAACAAATACTTCTAAGGAGTTCAGGAGGATGCCACGATGAACTATATCACATGCTCAAAGAGAAGGAGCCATGATTAATTGGCACAGGGCTATTAGCAGGTTCATGTTACTTTGATTAGCGCTGTCTTGTTGCTGGGCTGCCGACTAGAGCAAGTCATAGATACTGTGTGAACCGCCAATGTGAGTGAGCTGCCGGCCCACAGCTATTTTTAGTCCTTTTGACAGGAATACAAGATTGGCAGTTGGTCTGTAGTTTTCAAGATCTACAGGGTTGAGGTTAGGTCTCTTCAATAGTGGAGAAATAACCGCTACCCTTTGAATGAGCCAGGAAATGCCAGAGGAAAGAGAACTATTTACAACATTAAGTAGAGATGGAGCTGAGGCAGAGAATAGTTCTTTCAAGGGTGGAAATAGGGTAAAAGGAAAGGTAGATGATTTAGATGTCATAGTTCGGAGAAAGTCATTCTTTTTAGTCTGACTGGGTTGAAATGCAATTTATTCTCATAACCTGCAGAAAGTCCGTCACTGGGAATCTGATATCTAATTTTTTCTCTGTGCTCTGGGTGAAAAAAGTCAAAATTATTATAACTGGGGTGAAGTTAAAAGGCAAAATTAATAAATAATTACATTTTTTTGCATTCCATCCCACCAGTAGCCACAAAAAAAGACATATTGACATATTGAGAATGCTACATCAAATTACTGCCATGATTAAAGCTTGTTTTTGAATTGTTTGGGTCCATTGCTCATTTTGGCAGACATCCAGTCCACCAAGCAACTCTTTCAATAAAATATCAGTTTTCAGAACTAGTTCACACTGCTTGCAATGTCCTTTGGTGGAAGAGGAAAAACAAATAACTGGTGAACCACTTTCAGAAGTTGAAATTTTAATTTTGCTGCAGCGCTGTGGCCCACAGTGGGAGAGTCACACAGCAGATGCACAATTCAGGTCCAATAATAGCTACGAGTATGATTGCACAGTGCCCTTTCATATGACATAAATCAATTATCTGAAAAACACTGATTGAACTTTAAAAAGATTGGAAGATTACTGTTGTTTTCTCGCAGCCCTTTTCTCTGTAGTGCAAAACAAAAGCCCAGTGGCTGTTTGAAGAGTCTGAAGCTGACAAGTTTGATGTGAATTCACTGATAATATTGGATTTCAGAGACCTATCAATTATATATGAATCCCTCATATTGGCTATTTGCATATAAAAAATATTTCTGTTCTAGAAAGAAAGTTAACTTTCGTAAGAAATGGTGCACAACTCAACGATGCTGCATCTAGATATTACATGCAAGGCTGCCTACTCATGACAATAGTATCAATTCTTTAAATACAACATTTTCTTACTTATTAAAAAGGCAATAACTATATATTCCAACTCATTTTTTTTCTTGAAATGCAGCCAAACCTTTGTGTAGATGAGCACAGTGTTACACCAAGAACTTTAAAATTTTATGTGACCTAATCGGGGTCAATCAATTATTTAGTTTTGAATTACTAAGTATTTAATCAACAAAATACATTCTGATCAAACATTTACTGATGTAGATTAGATCTCCTGTGAAGAAAAATGAGCCTGTTTTTTCATATAAGCTTCTACTTTCATGATAGGTATTGTGTTTTACTGTATGTTTACTGTGTAGGCACAGAAATATGCCCTGATGTCTCTCTCTTATATTTTATATGCTGCTAAAACAAATCTAATGGGTGTTTATATATTTTCAAGCTTGCACTTACGCTTCATCCAAGGTGAGAATATTTACTTTCAGCCATCAGTTGATGATGCATATAAACCAGCCAGCCAAGGGCTATATAATCACAGAAACTGTCTGGTAAAAATACAGGAATAGTAACCTCAGGCCCCGGGATGCCTAGTATCCATAGCTACTGCAGGGATGAAGAAGCTGAACAAAATAGAAGCACAAACACAGTAGGATCAATATCTATTTCATGCTTCTCTAGTAAATACCATTGGCACTTTACAATATTTTGGTGCAACAGCTCCATTTTGACCACCTCTGACTACATAGCAGGATATTAGTGTGAGATTGGTCATTTACAAGCTGATGAGGCCAATAACTTTTATGCTCTAGTCAATGAACGTAACACGGCATAACCTTTTCCAGTGTCCACTTGCTTTGAACACAGCCTTTTCTCAGGAGGGCCCGAATATTTTTGGCACAGCACTATTGTGGTCTTGCTTCACCTCCACGAAGTGAAACGTGCTGTAGCAGAGTGCTACAGAGCACATGTAAAACAATGTGTGCTGCTTATGAAATTCAGCAAATTATGTTGAAATGTTTTGTTGTGTGCATATCCAGGGCATTGTATTGTAGTGGAGAACTCATTCTCAGTTCAAAGATCTAATCCCAGAGACATTTTACATAAGAGCTCAACGGTTTTCACTGTTGATGTGTGTTAATGCACGTTGATGGTTTAATGGGGTTATCCTGTGGCACTGTGTTTTGTTTCTGCCTTTGACTGTCTATATAGTGTTGTGTCATGTGACATCCTATTTGGTTTGCATACTAATGTTTATGTGGTGTTGAATTATGTATTGCATTGTGTGATACTCTGCAGTTGCTGGGCTCTACAGAATATTTTAATTAAAATGTTTGATTTTTTTTTTTTTTTAATCACATGGTATACTTTTTAGATAGCACAGTGGCTCAGTAGTTAGCACTAGGTCTTGTGTGTCTCCTCATTTCCCCCACCATCAAAATCATGTGTGGCTGCCCATCGCTCCTAATAGCTAAGATGGGTTAAATGCAGAGGATGAATTTCCCTATAGAAATCAATAATGGCTGGTCAATGTGACACAAGACTGTTTGCTTGGTTTTTGAAAATTTGACATTTTGGAAGCACAAGGTTTTCACCCAGCAGAAAAAAAAGTATACAAGTTTGCTTGGTATATTGATTAAGCTGACATCCCTGCGACTGAAGCAGTTAATTCTCTTGTGAAATTCTGTAATACAGTCTGTTTTTGTATTCAGGCTGTCCAGTTGTGTCACTGATGTGCATTAGGAGAATTATTCAGTGTTCAGTGCTTCTATAGTTACAGTTACAGCTTTAATAACTGCTGCCAAGGTCTCCAGTCCTGTACTGTTCATTTCACTATGACACTCCAGAAAGCATCCGTCCTGCTGAGGGATGATGGGAAGGAACTATTCACTGTGGCGGCTGGGGATGAAGGACACAGAATGCTACTGCTGTGCTGTTTACATGAATTGCAGTAAGAAAACCACATGTATTATGTGCACTTAATTTACACAATTTTTTCCATGGGAAGCTATAATGAAATAACTGATCAAATTTTAGTCTGCATTGAGAATTTCTTTAGTGTACCCTGCACTAATTAAATCCTTATGTTGGGTAAAATCTGTGTTAACTGATAGATGCCAACTGCAGGATGACATCTTCTTAATGTCAAAGCTGCAAAATAAGTTACATGCTTTCAAGGACTAATAACTTGTAAAAGTCATTTTAATGCCTGCTATAAATGTAACAGAGAATGAGGTAAACAAAGCTGTAATGTGAGCATTGATTAATTTTACAGTTGTAATTATTATTGGTTTCAAAAGTTCAGGACTAAGACAACTACTCCTGGTGTCTGGACTCGTGCCACTGCTGTGGATGGTGGTTTGCGCTGTGACCCAGAAGAGGAATGCTGAAATACTAATTCTTAATCTGTGTAAATATAAAAGTCAATGCAAGTCTTCCTCAGTTTATGGGAGCTATAAAGAAACCAAACAGGTTGTAAAAACTGTGAGACTTTAACTGTTATAATCGCATTGTGTTGTGTCACATCACTGAAAGCGTCTCTGGGTATTCATTAATAGATGTTGGTGTATTGATTAAAAAGTCCTCTATTCCATGGGTGAACAATTGCTGTGATGATGATGATGGTCTGTGCGGCACTCTGTTCTGTTAGATGAGGAGGCAGTACAGAAGATGAAATAGCTCAGTAATGTGACGCACAACAGTGTGATGATAACAGTTATAGTACTCAGTTCAGCATAATTCACTGACTATTTCCTCTCTGCAGTACTCTAGTGATTTAACCCCATTGGTATCAAGAGGTAATACGGGGATTTTTATGTATGTTTTCTTTTTCACCGACTTGCCATTGGTTGAAAAAAAAAATGCAACTGAATTGATTTTCCACAGCGTAATCCTGGGTTGTAATTCACATCAAAATGAGAACACACAAGCTCTTCAGTTTACAGCCCGGTCTGATGGCAGCTTGTGATATAGTCACGAAAATGTAATCTATAGATTGATGTCCACAGACACGAATTGTCCATTTTTTTTTTCATAACAGCTAGCACAAATGTAAAAGTAATCTATTTTATCTGGAGGTGTATTTCATGCATGTGCCATGTGTCATGAGGCAGAATAAACAGCCACCAATCTGCGTCAGGAGAGGCGGTGGCAGATGGGTCGGGTGGGCACTGGGTTACCTTAACCCTGTGGTATTTATGTCTAAACCTAATCTTTCCATAACCATATCCAAATATGTTTGTGCCTAAACCTAATCTCTCCCCATCATACATTTTTGATGGCTACCACAATTTAGCCCCATCAGAAAGTGGAAAATTCATGTTCATGAACACAAAAATATGGTTTAAATATCATTACTATTACATGAACTCCCATGAGATAGCTTGACACAAACACACTTTCTTTAATTATGAATTGCAATCAGACATATCTTTAAATAAAAAACAATTTAAATTTGAATGAAGACATGAAGGAGTGTATTGCCACATCAACTACTACTGTCTACTGTTGGTTCTGTTTTTTTTTTTTTTTTTGCAAGTACATACAGGCAGTCCATGAAAGGTCTGACGAACACTATATATTAATGTAAGTCTTCGATATGAATAAATTGAAATTAATGACCTCACAGTGCTGAGTATGATTTCAACCTAGTTTTACATATCCTCAAGAGAGTGGTACCCTAGGAAAACTATGCAAGGACTGCATCGCTTTGAAGCACCTAAACACTGATGCAAAGTCAGTGGCAAGGAAGATTAGAAAGAATTTTGTTCAAACTTTTCTTCTGGGAAAAAGCCATTGTGACGGCCAGGTATAAGGATTACATAAATCATTCATCCCAAGATATCTCATATTTGACCTCATACAAAAATTCATTCTCCTGTTCTGAACCAGGTTTGGGGAGAGATGAGAACGGGTACTTGGGAGGAAAAAAAAAAAAGGTTTGAAGTTGGAAAAAAAAAAAAAACACCATCAGTATGAGAGCCATGAGCCCTCACTCTTCTCTCCTGCATCGAAACTCCACCACTTGGTTGATGGGATCAAAGGCAACCAGTAATAAAAAGGAGACAAATTCAAGGGGGGCTACATGTATCTAAGTAATAAAGACTGGTGTTTGTCGCTACATTTTGCAAATATGTATTGCATTTCTCCAGTGTTCCTGTAGCTGTGGTTGTTTGGTCTTTTTCATCTCTTTGTTCCTTTCTCTTGAAAGAGAATAGAATTCAAAATTGTCAGTGAGAGGTCTGTGTAAGGTTCTTTTTAATATCCAGAAAGCTGTTTTACTATTGCTGCCGTCCCCACAAGTGCTACATAAACCTGACAACAAAAATGGACAGATGTTTAAAGAATAAGCCACAAAATGGTGTTCAGATGGTCCATAAATATCCTTTATTTCTTTTCGTATCTAAAACAGCTGAAAACAAATCCACAGACTGACTTTGTACAGTCATGAGTTGCATGATAAATACTAGTACACTATGCCTCATACAGGGTTCTTCTTTGCAGCATTGGTATATTAAAACCTGAGTTTTAATATTAATGTCATTTTTGGGGGCTACATTTGCATGATTTTTCGTGGCTATTAAATCAATTACCGAGGTCTGTAATCTACAGCACATGCCTGGCAGGTATGCCGGCGAATGTTGCTGAAATTAATTTGATTTAACTAGAGAAGATGCACATAGAATAAGCAGGAAACAACAGTTTAGTATCCTCAGCATGCATTCATTATGCTCGGTAGAGAACTATAACATGGAGAGAGGCAGAGAAAGTGACTCTCAGCCAAGGATAGCGACATGAGCCTGCTTACTAACTACTATAATGTACCAAGTCCAGTGTACCCATGACAACCATTGTGAATGGGGCTTTTGTTGGGCTTGTAATGACACAGCTAGAGAATTGTGTCCCAATAATGGCACAAAGGAAATCCATTTGCATCAAATGACAGCAGGAAGAAGAGTTTTTCACCTTTCATTGTATGAAACTGGCCAAGTGATGGTATCTTCAGGGCTGCTTTTAGCCAACCCAGAGTGTGATAAGGAGGAGTGCTAACGTGATGGGCTGTGGTCACTTCTCTGCTTTTCAGTGCATTTTGTTGGCTCGGCTGTTGCCGGTAGAGCTTCTGTTGCTGATGCTCTTTGTCATTTGCAAATATAGTGTCATTTTAAGTTTGCCTGAAATTGAAATGTACAGGCAATTTCTTCACTTTTTCCATAGATTTCAATCAAAAATGCCCTCCCTGTACCAATATATCATGATTATTCTGAATAGCATACAGACCATACATTTCTGTGTTGCCACAATCAATATTTCAATTAGGCTTCTGCATGAATGCTTGCCCTGTATTACAGTTTGATGCCAGAGTCACCCTGGGGTGCAATATCAAATCCTGTGTATTGGTAGATGCATCTAAACTGGTATTCAAATTAACACCAACTGAAAAAGCATAACCTGTCTCCATAAAAAGAAATGGTCAGATATATTTTTTATGTTTTTCAAAGGCATTCAAAATGTTAGTTTGCAGTGCTTCCAAGTGTTTTGCTCCAATTTACATATTTTATTGGCATTGCAATGAAACTATTTCCTCTTGTAAGAAATGTAGCATATTTGTTCCAACAACAGATAATGAGAGGAATAACATACCATAAAATGTTTTGAAATGATCCGGGAAATGTCTTTCAGCTGTTCATTGAGTTCTCATACGCAATAAGGGTCTCATTGTTACTGTGATCTACAGTTAATTTGTTGCTTAAAAACACATGATAAAAACATTACATTTTAATCAATAACTATCTCTAAAGAATGCATTATCTTTCAGTGCTGGCAAGCGCAGGAGGAGAAGCAAGAGGATAAAGCCACAATCTTTCTATTCAAACTGGTGTATTTTAACACTTCTGGGATGAAATTCAGAAAAATAAAATCTACAAAAGTTCTTTTAAAATACATTTTATTACTTAGAAACCAAAGACAAAACGTGTGACACTGACATCAGAATGGTTGTTACAGAATGCGACTGCAAGAATTAATAGCACTAAAAGCAATAAATTTAGTCAGACATGGAAGTATATTCACTGTTCTAGTGTTGCAACAAACAAGTGGAAAAAAACCCATAGCACATTAACATCAAGGAATACACTGGAATGGTAGAAATGCTTAAAAAATGACTTGCTGCTGTATCCAGAAAGAGCCCCTTAAAACAAATCCACCCACCCACGCCTACTCACACATATGGGTAATAACAATGCTGTTGCAGTACGAGGAGACTGGTTAGGGCAAACTCTAATGGGAGTTGGAACATGTTCCACAGAAACAAAGCCAACTGTACTTCACAGTTAAAATCAATTTCATTATAATTGCACTATACACTGACAAAACGCACACAGAAAAAGAGGAACAGACATTTAGGGTACAAAACATAAACCACAATCTCAAACAGTATTCAGTTATTTGCCACTGTGCGATGCTGTTTTGGCTTTTTTGAGGATCCAGTTTGGATGTCCAACCAACCAGATCTAACAAGGTTAGCCACATTGAATTCTTTTGACAGGACTGAGCCAGCAATAGAAAGATAAAATAAAGTTCATTATTTTTTTGCCTTTATTTTTTCAGGGATGCTGCTGTCCAATCTTCTTATCAGACAATCAAACAGATGAGAGTCTCTGGGAGGCTGGTTGTAATCCTCTCGTAATGACCTCTGTCCCAAGTTGACTGCATTTAACAGCTCTCCCTTCTTTTGCCATCAAAGACCACACTGTGGATAGGTGCTTCTTTTAGATTTGATTCAGTTTTTAAATCAAGTCCATCAACTTAAACACTTTCTAACTATCACAATAAAATCAAAGTCCCTTAGCAGTGGATCTCATAGGCAACCTGTGTCCCAAACAGGAGACTCTGATTGATGAAGAGCTCCTCGGGGTCTGTTGTTAGGGGTCCCTCTCCACCTTCTGCTGGGTTCCTGCGAAGTCCCATTCCCCCCGATCTGGTCAGTGTCTGCACCATTTCATGGTCCAGGAGAGCCTCCTTCATGCCCTGGCCATATCCAGTCTTCATGGGACACCTGCCTGAGGTGGACCCCAGGACAGGCTTTGCACGGTTGAGCACATACATTTCGTGACCGTGGTCGTCACGGTACTCCTCCAGCTGAGCGAAGGTGGTGGGTCCGTCGGAGTAGTCATTTACATAAAGGATGCTCTCTTCCTTGCTTGTGCAGTAGGAGCCGCCCTCTTCTTTCCGGCGCTGCTGGTGACGAGTGTAGATCATAACCAGCAGAAGAAGAGCAGTGAGGGCCAGCAAGGAGATGCCCACAGCGATGGCTGTCTGTGTGGCAGGGCCCAGAGCATTAAAGTCCATGCTCTCTTGCTCATACAGAGGTTCCTGGCTCACATCCAGAACCTCTGGGTGGTAGTAGGAGTTAGAGGAGGATGACAGAGAGTGTGAGTTTAAACGAGGCCAGAACTGAGATGAGGATGAGGACGAGGACATGTTGACGGCCAAGTGAAAGGTCACCCTAGCCACACCTCCAGGGTTCCAGGCCTCACATTCATAGCGCCCAGCGTGTGCCACTGTCACATTGCTGAGGAACAGCATGCCACTGCCCGTGTCTGGGTCAAAGCTATCACGCTCACCGCCCTCCTCAGTCCCACGCACAAGTCCGCGAATCTTGCCAAGTCCACCACTGGGCTGGGCTGTCACCAGTCCTCCAGTGCCAGGCCTGAAGAGCTCTCCATTGGGTCCGAGCTCCTGGACAAGGCCACGGGGTGATAACTGGGTCTTGCCATGGGAAGCCTTCCTCCAGGTTACTTGAGGTTGAGGGTAGCCTGAGGCCTGACAGGAGACACGGAGGCTCTCTCCCAGGCGCACAGTCAGGTGACTGGGCTCTAGCTGCACCACAGGCGGGATGCAGACTAGACTGTTGGCAGCCACTTCCACTAGACTGAGATGGGAGAGGCGAGGCGGCTCAGAGCACATCAGCCGGCGTTGTTCAGCAGAGCTCAGCAGACGCTGACCCTCCTCGCTGATCCATTTTCTCAGCCAACCCAGAGCACAATCACAGCGCCATGGGTTCTCTGGAGGAGAAGAATGACAAGAAAGATGGGGTGTGAGGTGAAATAGGGCCAAATAAGGGAAACAGGAACAGGGAATAAACATAATTGAGTGTAAGTAAGAAAAAAAAAAATAATAAATCACTGCTGCAGCATCCAGATTCAATTTTTCTGAGTATTTTGTTTATGTTCCATTTTTTTTTTTTTTTTGTTTGCTCATTCTTGGCAACCATTGTATGCCCGATCATCCTGGCAAGGGTAACTCTCCCTGTGTGGCTCCTCCCAAGGTTTGTTGTATTTTTTTGTGTGGGAGTTTTCCCTTGTTCTTGCTGGCCAAGGTTGGGTGTTGTTTTTAATTTATTATTTTAAAGCATGATAGTGTGAAACCCTTTGAAACTTGGCTTCATGTGACTGTGCCACTTTGATCACATTTTTAGAATTTTAGTGAATGTGCTTTATATCCTGGCAGCACTTTTTCATATTGAAATTACAGGACATTTCCATAGAAATGTGGTCCTTTTTAGCTCAGTGGACAGAATGAAGGACTAACACTGCCAAGCTTAAGCCCAAGCATATCTATTGTTCACTAGACTTACTGTAACACCATTTGAATTAAAAACATTTACCAAAAAGTATACATAAAGTAAACAGTGTGAAATAACTGAAACTGTTGCAAGATTTCTGTCCGCCTACCAGTGACTCGAAGCACTTGCAGGCTGACCAGGGGTTTGAGGGAGGAGGGTCCGAGGGTGCGGAGGTGGTTCCTGCTGAGGTCCAGCAGGGCAAGAGATGACAAGCCAGACAGAGCTTGCTCTGCTAGCAGCTCTATGCTGTTCTCCTGCAGGTGGAGTTCCTGCAGACGCTGCAAGCGGAAAATAGCAGAGGAAGAAATCTAAGTCAAGTGCAAGGAAAAGAAAAATGTCAAAAGGAGAGAAACAAAATCAGTTCCCACCCCAGCTCAGTCTGTACTGTCATACTGTGCATCAGGGATTTGTCAGACATATTGTCAAGAATTGGATTCACATCTGTAGGTGTCATTCTATATCATCCAAACAAAAATTCTACAAGGCAATTTTGAGCAAATATGACTAATCCGCATGAAACAAACTTAGCATATGAAAACGTCAGGCAGCTTGAAGTGTGGGTAATTGGATAATTAATGCATAGGTAGGAATAGCAAAAGCTGAGGTTTTCTCACCACACCAAAAAGATGAATCTAATTATTGTGATGTTGCTAGTACTGTTTCTGGACATTTGATGTGTTTATCAAATGCTCATGTGACTTCTACAACAGTCATCATCATTATCAAAACCATCCATGACCTCCACTAACCCCCCTACCGCCCAACCTGGAGTCCTCTAAAGGTGTAGTCCTGGACTCGGGTGATCTGGTTGCCGGCCAGGTAGAGGATCCGGAGGTGCTCCAGACCCCTAAACATGTCTGGGGTGACCAAGTGGATGAGGTTGCCATTGAGGGCCAGCTCGAGAAGTTCCCCCTGGCTGAGGAAGGCCCCGGGCTCCA
This sequence comes from Myripristis jacobus, assembly GCA_900302555.1. Lineage (NCBI taxonomy): Eukaryota > Metazoa > Chordata > Actinopteri > Holocentriformes > Holocentridae > Myripristis > Myripristis jacobus. Next base: position 18,707 of record OMLB01017928.1, read on the forward strand.
GGGCCGAGATGCTGTTGTTCTGGAGATAAAGGTAATGCAGATGGCCCAGACGAGACAAGTCCTGGAGACGGATCTGGACCACAGCGTTGTCCTGAAGGAAAATCGTCTTTACGGGACAGTGGGAGAATGAAATGAGCATCATGATAACAAATACGGTATACTACATTAGAAATGCAAGACAGGTGTTTTATTTTACACATAAAAGTAGACATAGTCTGTAGAAAGAAAACACCGCCATGGGCTGAGGCTACATGAACATCCAGACCACCCTTTAAAAGATCTGCACTTATGTGTGGAGGGTGTGGAGCTTTGATTCAAAGCACTCACCAAATGAAAACAACATAATGTATGCCATACAAAAACATGGAATAAGCTATTTTAGGAGCATGAAAATAATGAATCTGCGACAATGTAAGTGGGTTATGCAGTTTTTTTGTGTGGTTCCGTTCTCTTGCCAAACGCTGCATAGATCAGAGACCTTGTCAGCTAACATCTTTGGAGTAAAAAAAAAAAAAAAAAAAGGCATTGAGTGGAAGGGAATGTTTGAGTGATTGAAGCTGCACTCAGTGGTTTTTCTGTTTGATCCATAATGCATGGCAGTCTGTTTGATTGGTAATATGCTTTCGTTGGTGATGTTTTCAAAGTAGAAAACATGGGCCACAAGGTGGAATATGATTGACAGGATAGAGCCACTGATTGAGGTTAATGGAACAATTTATGCGGGACATGACTTTCATTAATATTCATGAGCCGCTGTAATGTTGGGGGCCTCACCCCTGGAGAAAAAGATGGTCTAATGTTTAACGTCTTCTCAACAGAGGATCGGCGGGTGTGCAAGAGCCACTTTCCACAGAAGGATGAATGATTACACGCCAAATATCACAGCCCTTTCTTCGGGCTTACATCAAAGAGGGTCACGGCGAGTTGATTAACCACAATCATTTCGGGTAATAAGACTGGATCTGCTCGCTGAAAGGAAGCTAAGTGATACAAAATGACAGGCACGTGAGGAGCAGTTGCGATATGCTGGCAGTGCCCTAATTTATCATATCAAGGCAGTCGATTGGCCGGCTGACCTGAGTGACAGAGGGGACACCCTGTGGGATTTCTTTGAGCCCCAGAGATCCGCACTCCACAGTGAGGCTGTAGCAGCGGCAGCCGGAGGGACATCCCGGCGAAGGCGGTGGGAGGAAGGCTAGGATGGTCACGGTGAGGCTGGAGAGCCGCAAGAGGACCATGGCGCTTTCACAGTTGGCCTCAAGGGACAAATAAAACCTGAGAAGAGGAGGTGGAGAAGGAGAATGGAAGGGGAACACAAAGATCAAAGTGAGCATCTATTACTTGCACCCTCGGGTGCCACAACAAACCTTACCAGCAAACCTGAGATGCTTTTTTGCATAGTAATTTATTTCATACTTGAAGCCAAGATTGACAGTAAGTGCAGATATGATGTCTATGAAATGGCTATGGAAAAATGATTAAAAAAAAATCCTTGTAACAAGGGAACATAAGAGTATCTCCTCGTCCCCACCTGTTTTCCATTCAGCTGTGCCTATTCAGTGGAATTGCAGCAGCTTCTATTATGGGCTTCAATTAATTAAAGATGTGATAAAAAGATGTGCAGGTTGCCTCAAGGACCCCTCTCTTGTCTTTTTAATGCATGCACAAACACTCAGATGCTCTCTTTCTCTTTCTATCTCTCCCTCTCCATCTTGCAAAACACGCACACACGCGCGTACGCATACGCATGAACGGCGGGGAGAACGAGGCACTGTTTTGACCCCCACTCTCAGTGCCTCCATTTCCCTTCTCAAAGCAACTCTCAAGAGGCGAGTAACAACTATCATCTGATCAAAAACGTCAGCACTGGCTGCTAGCTGCACCTAACAGTAATCTCTTCCTTTGATATAACCCCATCATAGAGCTATTCATCCATGCACCTTATTATTTCTATACAGCCCGGGAGGTATTTACTGTTCTACTCAACTGTGGACATCAAAATAGGTTCAGACTGCTGTCCAATACCGTGTGACGCCAACAGATTTCATGAAGATACGGCACGGTGGTAGACATATTATGTGACAGTGCTGAAATGTCACACAGAACCCATCTTTCTGCTTCAACGGCGGTCGAGGTATTTATTGTGCTTCGCTATATGTCAGTCTCCTCGCTTTGTTTTACAGAATCTCCATCCGGCAGAGAAGCAGACATCTCATCGATCCTATCTGAAGATTCTTCTGGTTATAAAACATTAATTTGCAACCCAACAGTGGCCCCACACCCTGACAAGTCTATCAGGCTTTTTGAAACTTCTGTTTTGCTTATCCAGACAGACTACTGACAAAAGTACATGTTGCTCTGAGGGATTCCAAGATCATCCAGCTTAATTACTGGAATACACGCAGATCTCATTATGGCTGATTGATTTAAGGGTCCTGTGCCTAAAATGAACTGTGACTGATGAGTTTTTCACTTTGCTGCACGCCTGAATCATCAATCTCCCATTCTGTCAGACTGATATCCCATTTGTGCTGTTATCTAGACCAATCCCAGTAATTTAATGGCCAAGTGCAAAACGCCAGGATCACTATTTCAGTGATTGAGAGTCCACTGATGCTGTGTTACGAGGCAAATGAGCAGTGAACACGATTTTAATATTACATGTTTAATTTAGAGTGCCTTTATGAGGATAGCCAGCTAGATTAATACAATGTGACCTATATAAGCCGTTCAATCTTCTTCTTGCAGGAAAAAGAGAGAGACACACATTAACAAAAGAATGCCATTTGCTCTCTGATGCACTAGAGCTCTCCAAACAACCATGGAAAGAAATTATGTATTTCTATTGTTGGATGGAGAAAGCGCAAAAATTGAATTTTGAATTAGGCTTTGGCCTGTCATTGAGCTTTTGTTACTTCACACAGTGAGATGACTTTTAAATAGCTTTGAATTGCTTGAAAAGTGTCAGAAGTGAATCACAGAGGAAGAGACTTTTGCCTGCCCTAGGCTAAGAATACATACTGAAGAAAAGTGCACAGCCTGAAATGTGTTGTTAGAATATGAGCCGAACATCAATCCGAACAACACCCTAGCCGGTAGAGAAAATAGCCTGTGTCTTTCTCTGCCTCATTTAAATGTTACTCTGTCTTTAGAGGACCTTAGACTCAAGTGTGCCCTGAATTAAGTCTCACAAGGTTGTGGAGATACAGAGAGCAGAATCACCTATGAGGTTATCAGGGATGGAAGTCCGCATGATAGGAATCAAGAGGCTGACAAAGACAAAGTGACATTTAGGATGAGGTTTCTTCGAATATACAGCTGACTGCAGCTTGTCCCGCAGTATTTGTTCCACTATTTCAGATTTGGCTTGCCCTGACTGTGCATGACTCTCTTCTTTTGTCATGCTGATGTGGGATTTTGGTGGTAAGAGGCCAACTTGTTCATTTCAGTCTCTGTAATCCTCTGCGGAACATGCATAATCTGCACAATCAGATGCTTGTTAGCTAAGCTGCTCTCGGCAGTGTAGACATTTTCATAGGGGGGTTGTTTCGTTCAGTATTAAAAATGAGGTCAGTAATATATCACTATTAACTCGGATGTGTGAAAACGCTTTAAATTGGATCATAAGAGCTTAATAGTGTGTACATACTTAGGAGTATTACCCCCTAAAGCTTAAGTTTAAGGACACCTATTGAAGAGACATGAGAGAGCAGATGTCAGCAAACAAATGCTAAAGAAAATCTAATGAAATGCACATCAGAGAGAGCCTATGCAATATTCAATAACCAGCAACACGCCAAGGAGCACCTCACAAAATGCATACGTAGCCTGCATCTCTGCAAACAGTGCTTTGAATTGCTCTGCGGGTGCAGCCCGGAACAGTTTGTTTATTTGAGCATTTTCTGAAATTACAATTGTCTCTTCACTGTTGACATTGCGGTTTGTTTTCACGCCCAAAACAAATCATCCTCTGCCGAACACTCGCAGCACCGACCACCGCGCGCACAAACCCACGGCATAACAGCGTTATGATTTTTTGAGGAGGCTAGGTGTTGATGTGTCAGAAGTGCAGAGCGCAGAGCCAGAGTGCTGGAGGCAAGTAGCAAAGTTCACATCCCCGTGCTGCCACCGTTGCAGGTCGGCCTCCCCCGTTGTTATGGTAACTCTTATGATGAGGGGAAGGTCTGGTTGCGGGGGCCTGAAGGCCAGGCAAGGTTCCTGTGAGCTGGTGTTAGGCAAACATGCCCACAGAAATAGAAGCTGTCATTTCCCAGGGAAAATTGCTCACAGGAATATGAGCTATGTGATGACCTAGAGGTAAATCATAAATTTTCTCTCACTCTAACTCTCTCTCTCTCTCTCTCTGTGGCGTTAACTTTCTCTCTTCCTTGCTCTCTATCCTTACTCTTGCCACCCCCCACCTCCCCCCCCACCTTGCACAGGCTCCATCATTTTCCCTTCCCCATCTCTGACCTCTTTCTTTTCTCATCTCTCGTCCTTCTGGCCTGACTGACAGGTGCTAAATCATTTGTCTCAGAGCATCCCTTTGTCCACAAATAGAGTGAGGCCAAGGCACTGGGAGAACACTGTGGCACTAACCCAAGCGTAACACAGTGACTTTGAGCAATTGTCTCAACCACGCACACACATACACACCAAACCCACACACACACACACACACACACAGATGCTTATATACATGCAGAGCACGCCTACATACTAACAGTTTTACACAGACACTAACCACTAGCATTCAGGGACATGGACACAGGCAGACACAAGCAGACAGGCTGATACGCATATATATAGCACTCACAAACACACACACCCACTCACACACATACACACACACACACACGCACACATATTTTTTTTTGTCAGCGGTAAAGGAAGCTCTGCACAGTTAATAAGCCTGCATTGATTTCCTTATTTTTCCACTACTGCTCTGTCCAGTTGGGCCTCACAGCCATCGATTTCCACCATGAAAGTAGGAGGAGAGTTTTGGGATTGCATGTGTGAGTGTCTGTGTAACAGAGAAAGAAAGTGAATGAGCGCTCGCACGCTTCAAGCCGGGGTGCTTGTGTGCGTGCGTGCAAATGTGTGTGTATCCATGCATACACGTCTCTCTCTCTCTCTCTCTCTGTGTGTATGTATGTGTGTGTGTGTGTGTGTGTGTGTATCCAGCTCACTGTCATCGGCTACCTCAGGCAGAATGACTCTCTGAGCAGCAGCAGCAGCAGCAGCAGCCTCCGAGCACTCTGCCACTTCTCCCAGCGGAGCATTTAGTCTAAAACCCTTGCTCTGTCTAGCTCTCCTTACACACACACACTGAAGAACTCTTTGCCTTTAATCGGTTCAGATGGATTCCCCCACTGTGGCGAGTGTCTTCGATGTAGAGACCGCTGTTTGTATAATAAACAGACCAACAGAGGAGCTCAAAGCATACAGAAAACATGATGCATTGAGGCGCCGGTAAAGCGTGTGAATATCATTCTGTCTGGTGAGCAAATGCTGGCACTTTCTCGTGGTGCTTCATGCACAGACAGCTGCACTGCCCACCCACCAGAGGAATTATTTGAAACTGAACATATGCTCTCCGCTCAGGTCCAAAGTTGCAAGAATTTCTCAACAAGTTGTGTGTGAGACGGATGAGATGCTTTATGTTTGGTGCATTTCTGGATGATAGATGTGAGACGGATGCTTGACAGGGGTATGATATAAAGTGTGATGACAACACACATCCTGTAGGTCTGATATAAAATGCAATTCTACATATTCTTTTTGTAGACTTTTCCTCTTTTATGTGCTCACTGTCCAGGAAGGATTATCATAACATTACATCATCATTGCTCAAAGCAGAGGAGATTTCAAACCTCTGCTCTCAGTCTCCTCTCTCCCCCTTCTCTTTCTGCTTCCTCCCCTCAATTGGGTTAACTCGCTGGCATAATTTAAACAAAACAATGCAGCCAGCGCACGGTTGGAAATCTGAAATGTGCCGTTTCAAAACAAGCAACAGTTTATGCATTTAAATGTTATTGATTTTGATATGAGATAAGCATGTAATTATTTCTACATCAAAACTAAGTAATGGAAAACGATTAGAGGCAATCATTGGTTTCTTTCTATCTTTCTATCACAAAATTGAAAAATTCTAATTATGCAAATCATCTGACAGCCAATAAGGCTACACCAAACATCAAAGTAACCACTGCCTGTGCAAATGTGTGTGTGCAAATGTGTGTGTGTGAGTGTGTTTGCCTGGCTTGGCCGCTAACCATCCCTCAGGTTGTAGCACTTATCAACATACCGGGTGGCAATTTTGTTAGTTGTTATCCAGCTCTGTACTCATGTTTTGAAACACACCTGTCCATTTTTTGGGGGGGGGGGTAGTTTTTCATATTCCAAGAGAAATCTCTGTCCTCACCAACAGCAACGGTTCCTTTTAGTGTTGGTTGCCATGATTTCTTGAATTCCCTCCTTTCAAACGCCAATACCCTCTAGTCTCTCTCTCACTCTCTCTCTCACACACACACACACACACACACACATGCACATACACATACAATCCCCTATCCATCCCCAAGCATATTGTCAGGACTGGTTGATGCAATCGATCACAGCAATTTCATTCACAGTAGCTTCATCTGACAGGCTGTACAATTTATGAGCGGGTGGATTATGATGCAGAGCAAAAATGAGTGGATACAGCAGTTTGAGACATATATTTCCTTATACAGTAAGCCCATTCCTATTTGCAGTTGGTGGTTGTGGGGTCCTGCCATGAATTACACTGCTGAAAATGGACCACACATGCTCACCTATGACTGATGCCCGCTAGGTTTTAGGGCTCAAAAGTGCTGTAAGTGCAGGCTGGGAGAGCGAGGTAAGAGATTCACCTCCTCCTCTATTAGGAAATAGATCGATCTGGCCTCCATTTTAATATGTTAGATAAAAGTGTTCACATGAAGAAGGTGATGTTTTATTCATGTTAAGAGCCTGATATTAGGAATGGGTGATTTTGAATTGCTGGTTTTATGGCTGATCAGTCGAAAGTGCAGGTATTGCCTGAGCAGCGATGGCATCAGTATCAGTGTGTGTGTGTGTCTGTGTGTGTGTGTGTGTGTGTGTATGTGTGTCCAAAGATGAAATGACACCTGCGCCCCTGATAGCCACTGCTTGCCATCACATTTTAGCTGTAAGGGGTATGCAAATAGTAGCTGCTGCATTAGTAGCACTGGAGTAAATGGTGAATTATGGGTCTTTGTTGCTACATAATTGGAAGTGACAATATATGCTAACTGCACATGATGGCAAATATACATTTACTCATTTCTGTATGTCAAGTTCTGCTTTCGCATACAGCATAAAGCTAGCCTATTATCTGAAAACCGCCATATTTTAAGCCTCTTTTTGCTCATGTAGCTCTTGTTCCAGCTGTTATCTGTCATCTGCCTGGAGTATATCTTTCTCAAGACAGGCTAAAATTGGGTGCTATAAAATTACAGCCAAGAGAGATTTCACTCATCACTGTCTGGCAGACAGTAGCCAATGAAAAATTAAAGATCTCTGCGGGTGTAAGAAGTGAACTTGTCCGTATGGATCTGCCCATATGAGACAGATAAGATACCCCACCCCTCCGACTTAAACAAATGAGGGCCTATCCAGGGGCCCGCTGTTTGGGTCCACACCGCTTCATGTGCAGAATAGCAATGAACCGAGGGGATGTGCAATACAAGTCTTTCATGAAGGAGAGGGGAGGTGGAACAGTGACATTGCTCAAAAATCAGAATGGAAAATGACTGATAGCCCTGTAGAGGCTTACAGTCTGCCTGTGGTGCACTATAATGAATCTGTACCGACCTCGTTATGCTACATGATTTTTTATTTTCTCCTAGCCTATAACTTCACCATAACATTCCTAAAATATTCTTGTAGGGACTTGTAGCATGTACACAGTGCTCAATAATAATTTTATAGTGTCTTTATTATGCTATATGATATTATATCATCTTTTATGGCATCAATATAAAACTCCTTTGCAGTAGTAAGTAATAGTAAGTATTTCTATCATACTCATTATAATGACCTAATTTTTTATTCCTTTTTTAAACACTTATGGGATCACTACAGTATATCTACATGATGCTACTTTAAGTTTCAGCATTTGCATATTATTCTTCTGAAATGTATTCTTCCATGGTTTTCTGCTCTGAAAGTGATGTTTTCCTCAAGCTATAGACATATCTCATTAATTGCTCCAAGGCGTATCTATGCTGTGACCACATTTGTAAATGTGTCATTTAAGGCTGATTCATTCACCAGCAGGGGAGCACTACATCAGCATGGAAACTGGCTCACATTATACTACTACATACTAATAAAAAAATAGCGAGACATTCTCCGTATTCACATGAATTACTGATAGATGTACAGTAGGGGACGTGCTGTTGAGGATACAGGTCTACAGCAGTGGTTCTCAAAGTGGGGTCAGGGGACCTCCAGGTGTACCTGTTTGCTGAGCTAGAGGAAGATTTTTTTTAATTCCACTAATTATGTTCCACTAACTTCATCCGCAAGAAATTAACACCAATTACAAAAAAAGCCAGAAGAATGACATTTCGCATTTTAGGTTTCATTCTTTTCACAATTATCTCCCTAATTACAGGGCAGACAGTTCAACACTACATCCGCAACAACAAACACTCATTAGTTATACTGCCCCACTAACACTAAACATTATCGAATGGAGGTCAGGGGCCCTAACCAGCTGATAAGAACACGTTTGAGAGCCCCTGCCTGGTAGTAGCTGCACTATCCCAAACACACACGGTACCCCCTCTTCCCACCACAACTGCGACCTACCGTCTCCCTGCGTAAAGGGACACTTGATCTTGGCAGCAGTATCCTCACTCCTGACTTGGCTGGAAAGAAATGGATGAATACCACTTCAAATCACCGCAGAGCAATGAGCCAAAACATTGTTTCCCCCACCTCCTCCTCCTCCTCCTCTTCTCTTTCTCCTTTTTCACTCTCTCCTGGCTGGGCAGCGGTTCAGTGTCCACAGCCTGAGCTCGTCCATTGTATAAGTGGATGCTGACAGCCAGCGGAAACTGCTCGCATCTGCCAACGCTGGACGTCAGCGCTGATGATGTTCGATTTAGACTCTTATTTCCCTCCGCTGATATTGTTATGCGGCTTTTGTCCTTCTCCCCCCTGATTCTTTTCTTTTCTTTTTTCCTCAGCGTCGGATGTTGTCCTCCAGCGCTGCCCCACTCGTGTAATTATCCCTGCTTGGATTGCCCTCCTCTCTCTCTCTCTCTCTCTCTCTCTCTCTCTCTCTCTCTCTCTCGGTCACAGTGTGTGTGTGTGTGTGTGTGTGTGTGTGTGAGAGCGAGAGCGAGAGCGAGAGAGGGAGGGAGGGATAGACAGAGAGAGAGAGAGAGAGTCCGCTTGTTCTTCTTCATTCACTTTCAAAACATGCTTGCAAATTGGGTGGACTCCTCGCTGCCGGGCAACGACTGTTAAAGATAACTTTTAGTGGAATTTCTGCAACGCGCCATGTCAACAAAAGCGCGCTTTGGCAAGGACAAACATCATTACAATATTTTTTTTTTTCTAGAAACAACATATTTGCACGAAAGCAGAACCCAGTAGGCAATTTCAGCACCAGGGACAGCGGCATTGTTCACTCACACTTGTACACTCTCCAAACTGCAACATCTGCGCCTCGCCTTCTCATTGTTACTTGAGCAACGGGCGCCTGCATTTCCATCCCCTGTACTTTTGCAGCGGCGGTGCGACGCTCTTCACTGTTTGAGGGCGATGGAAACAAATGCAATAAGTGTGGAAAGCGACACAGGGACCTTAGCCCGGCTGACTCCAGAAAGTGCAATTTCTATTTGGCCAAGGGCAAGTGAATTCAAGCTGAACCGTGGTCCCTCAATATCCTGCAAAAAAAAAAAAAAAAAGCTATCGCTCAGTCATAGCGGGCAGCTGCAGTTCAGAATTGCTCGTGAAGAATGAGTGGAGCCCAATGAATTTGAACCAAGGTTACATTCCGTTTTCAAGCAATTGAAGGGCCCTGCTGTTGAGATTAGTGGCCATAAAAAGAGCGGCTGTAACATCACGCCGGGATTACACGCTTATGCTTGCTGAACAGATTCAACAGAGTTTGGCTTTTTATGATGATCCTGTGTTCTGGGCTGCGGCTCAAGCCTCGCGCGTTTCTGTCCGTCTGCTGCGCGCGCGCGTCTGTGTAAGCGCGTGCATGCGCTAGGGCAGCCAGTGATGATGATGATGATGATGATGCTGAGTTTGTCTCACACTGGGGGGTAAGGCCTGTTGGAGTTAAACCCGAGCTGACCCACATTGAGCGTCGCTTTATTATCCGAATGCGTGCGCGTGCGAGTGTTTTCGCTCCCGTGCCCGTATATAGCCTATATGAACGCGTGAAAGGTGCGGGAACGCTAATTTGCGTCTAATTGCGTGTGTGTTTACGATTCCGAGAGCGCCGCGGTGTGTTTGAGCGGGTTTTTAATGATCTCCTCCTACCCCCTCTGGGCCAGCACGGGCCCACGTCGACCCACATCAGTATAATTAACATCACACTCAGATGTCTGTGTGAGCAGAGGGTTCACAACGTCTCTCCTCTCATCCAGCTTTCCTTACTCCCCTCCCCACCCCACCCAAAGCCTCTCTCACACACAACAAATGTGAAATGACGTCACGCAATCTATTTGTATGCATGTGGGGTCCCATCCACGCTTTATTTGCACATAAATTGTTCTATAAAGTGAGGAAACAAGTTGTCTTTTTTTTTTCCAGTGCCAAAGCTATTAACCGGCTTAACGTCTGCTGCTGCTGTGGCCTGAAAGAGGGGTGGGCTCCTGATATCAGGGTTGCCAGTTTGAATCCCTGGAACTCTTCCAGTGGAATAAGGCTCCAATAGAGCTCCTCAATGGCCAGCAGTAGAGGACTGGGCAGCTCTCAGGTGTGTGTGTATGTGTGTGTGTGTGTGTGTGTGTGTGTGTGTGTGTGTGTGTGGGTGTGTGTGTGTGGGGGTGTGGGGTGTGTGTGTGTGTGTGTGTGTGTGAGTGTGTGTGTGAGTGTGTGTGTGTGTGAGTGTGTGTGTGTGTGAGTGTGTGTGTGAGT
>OMLB01017929.1:0-13039 GCA_900302555.1 Myripristis jacobus
TCATTCTTTAATCCAATGTGTACAAATGTGTCAATATTAGGCATGCCATCGCTATTGGCCGATATTAGCTTTAAAAATCAATGTTGCTGTTAGTCTGAAAAGTATTTTTACTTCCGATATTTGGCTGAATGTGAAATCTGGCATTTTTTTCAAGAAACACTTAATAATCTTAGACCAGGCTTGTGTGAAAACCTGAGCCTGTTTTGTAGCTACGCTTGTATTTTGATTCCTACAAAAACTCATAAAGGTATCATGCTAGCATCGGCTGTTGTGAGGTCGAAGATATCAATATTGCCGTTATAGAAACAATACCTTTCCGTCGCTAGTCAGTATATAATACAATATCATTTTTAGTATTGGCCCCAAAAATCCAGTATCAGTCAGGCTCTGCTACTTTCTTCCCAAATCATCAACAGTTCTTTTTCTTTGCAAACACTTGTCATGACCTCATCTGCATCATTTGCCAATTGAATGTTCATGGGATGTTGATTTTTACCGCATGCATGCTCGTGAAACAGTATTTGGGCTCTGCGACAACTTGTTCCTGTTCTTGCCTGGCAGCGGGAGACTGAGGCTTGAGATATTCCCACAACAACTCCCTGTCCAGCTGACGCAGCATCTGTCACCAGGATGGAGAGAAGCCATGTTACCTGGAGTAACATGTTACCTCAAATAACATGGGGCAGCATCTAATGGAGTATCCTGTTACCTGGGGTAACATGGAAGGATGTGGGCTGTGTAGTCTGGCTTAATGATTGACGCTCTATCCATGCATAAAGGCAGGATACACAGGATCTCTGTTAACGCATTTAACCCATTTTGAAAAAACATAATATTATGTCTGTTCCCTCTTAGCTGTTCGTAAGACAGTAATGGTGCTATCTTCCTGTCATTGTTACCGAGTGATGGATACTGGCTTGATGCTCCAAATTGCTAACATGCTTAAAAATAATTGCCGTAATCCACTCAAAGAACATTTAACATTACTTTACTTTAAAAATGAAAAAATGCACATAGTTTTGCTGAAATTATTTTCAACATCTAGAAAGATCTGGTAATCTCTGCACTTCTTGTATCAATCCACACCAGAGAAGCAGTAGCCGTAGAGAAGTTGTAGATTGTTTCAAGTTGCTCTTGTTTGTATTCCTCATTGAACACATTTATGCATGTTGGAGGACAAAAATAACTACTTTGTCCAGAGTACAAAAAGGTAGCTGGTGATAATGTTGTGGCTGGCTTCTTCTTTTTTTTCCCCTCGGTGCTCCTCTATTGTGCACGTTTTACCTACCTTTCACACACCTGCCAGTTTAGGACTAGCAGAGATCTTAGACTGCACTAGAAAATACCTTAGATACAATTTTTTGCACCATTGCTGTCCTACATAACAGCAAGGGGGAAGTCAAATAATACCATTTTTTTTTCACAATGTGTGAACTATCCATTTAAACAATTTCTTTACACTCTCCATTTCCCTGTTAGTGCAGTACCCTTTGCTAATCCCTTAAAAACCCAAGCACATACATAGCAGGACACACACTTGCTTGTTTGTGGAGAGACATCAGAATGCTTACCATTCCAACTGTATAGAGACTAATGAGCATGGTTGCACAGTCCAATTCCCCTGCATCAGTTTTTGACACATCGATTCATATCCTATTTGATATCTTTGGCATTTATTAGTATGCAGAGTTCTTGTTCTGTGTCAGGGAGTGCCAGACAAAGTCGTGGGTTGCTCAGTGCAGAAGGAAGGTGTGCACAAACAGACTAAAGATAGAGTCAGAATCATCACCATGCACCTAAATGTGAGGGTGGACACGGCTTGATTTACATTAACCACCTCAAGGTTGTATTTATAGTTTTGTGGCAGCTGTTACTATTTTTATTACAGCTATTTTACTACAACTATTTTTGATACCTACTATCAATTATTCGCTATTCAGCAGGTCAGCTGTCACTGATGTTACAACCCCTAACCTTAATAAAAACTGAAAGGAACCATGCATCAACATGTGATCACAAAAGCGTGCATTTGTAAACGGCCCCTGGATAATGTGAAAACCAAGGTGCAGTCAAGGAAAATGATCCCAAGTGTGAGCAATGATGGTATTTTCCCTTTACCGCATTTGGGCATTTACAGCCTAATTTAACAGGGAAATCAGAGGCGTCCGATAGATATATTCTCGCTAACTCCTCTCCTCTCCTCTCCTCTCTCTCCCCTCGCTTTAAAGGCTTTTGCTGCAAATAGGTCCGCCTGTGGCATGGTGCACCTGATTTTTTAATCTGGAGCCAGCCGCGGTTAGGGCTGGCATTTTTCTTGATGAGATATGAAACTGCGGCTCAGAGGGGGAATCGACAGAGTGTTCAGTGGAATAACGAATGATGATGCGTCACTCCCTGGCTCCCACTCCGTGACAGAGCGAGAAAAGGAGGGGTGAGCGAGAGCGATGTAGAGGCGAGGCGGAGAGAGAGTGAGTGAGTGAGGGCAGACAGTGGGAAAGCTAGAGGAAGGGGGTGGCGGGAGGGTGGGGGGAGACAGAGGTAAACAGAAGAAGCAGGCGTATGTTAATAACCCACATCCAATTGTCAGCATTCCCTGCTCTGTTCTCAACTCGGGGTAAAAGATTCACCGGCTTGTTTTTAGTCACCAAGAGGCATGTCAGAAATAGGCAGAACGACAGGCGCTTGTCATACAGTTGAGTCCACACAGGCAGGCTTATGCAAAATGAGCTGAATATTTTATGTACAATTCACTCACCTGCTGTTGTTTTTTTAGTCACAAGTGAGGCATTTCATTGACAGACAGAAAGATAGACAGACAATCCAGGTTCAGGCCATCTAGTTAAAGGGATAGTTTACCCATTTTGAAAAATCTAAGAAAAGAAAGATGAATGGAAGAGCACTTTTCAATATGAGCTTTTTCATATGCTGTCTGCCCTAAAAAAACATTTAGAGAGTGAAAAAATGTCTTCTATCCAGCAAATCAAAACATAATAAACAGAGCCGGTATTGGGGCGACAGTGTTTCAACAGTGGCTGACAAGCAGATTGGGGTTTTAAAGGAATAGAAGAACCATTTTGAAAAATTGTATATTATTTCACTTCCCCCTGTTCTTTAGGAAAGTAGTGGTGCTATCAGTGAGTGATGTATACTCTATACTGGCTGGATGCTCCAAATGCTAACTTTTAGCCTCCTGCCATTGAGGTGAACTTCCTCCCAGCTGACACTAAAAATAACCACCTGAATCCACTCAAAGAACATCAGTTTACAAATGGTGCTTTCCAAAACTAAAATGCACATATGACAACTGCATGTACACAGCTATTTCTGCTCAAATTACTGTTTAAAAATGTATTTTTCCTGTTATCAGCATCCAGAAAGATCCGTTAACTTCTACACTTCTTGTATCACTCCGCCCCAAAGGAGCAGTAGCCACCACAGAGACAGAAGTCATTGTTTGAGTTTGTTTTCTTCATTGTATGTATGCATGTTGGAGAACAACTTTCTCCAGAGTCCTAAGAGATAGCTGTCAAGTAATGTTGTGGCTAGCTAAGACAAAAGGGATTCATTTTGTAAGCCAGTGAGCAAGTTTTCAATTAAAACTTAAAATCTCCTCTTGTCCCTTGATTGATTGATCTCTACATGAAATAGCAATGGAAGTTTAGGGTGACATTTAAAAAAAAAATAAATTTAATATTCTTGCTGCTTTTTTTTTCCAGTTTACTTAAACTTGGCAGGTGAGCCAAAAAGTTAATTTTGGTCACTGTGTGTGTTTGAGAGACTTATGCAAATGAAGAAACTCAATTATTGGTGTTGAAGTGCTGTGAAACCATGAGTGTGCATTACCTGTACATGGCCAAAGCTGTTGAAGTGATGGTCGCTAAGGAGAGCACAGTTTGAAAATTGTCGTAGCAGCTAATTTAGGACGGTTTTATGAAAGTGACCCCTGCAGCAAGCGAATATATGACAAGATATGATTTAATATGATATGAAGAATGCCAGGGGCGCACCAGAGAGAGCCTCACGTCCCTGACTGTGAACTGCTGTGCAGATCAGTGGCCTCTCTTGTGAGTAATGTGGTGTCGACGCTACTGTCTGAGCTGACCAAAAGTGAGAGAAAAAGCGCTGCTCCTGTTTCCATAGAGAGTCGAGACATTTTTCACATCTCCAAAGTAACTCTCTAGTTGAGACAGGAGATTTTACTAAAGGTGTGCTCAGCGGCCCGAATAAGATTAATGAAACATGAAAGTACGCTAGTTCATGTTCACACAGATAGGGAGGCAGACAGAGAGAGAAAACTAGTTCTCCCCCTGTCATTAATCATACATGGCATTACACCTAGGGAGGGCTTTTGAACCTAGATATTCAAATCAGGTACAATTAAGACATGAACTTTTCTATTGGAACATGAAATTGACCTATTACTGCTCCGATAGAGCTGATCATATTTAACCTCAGCCTTGCATCACATACAGACCAGCTTTTTGGTCCGTTATGTATAATTCTGAATTTGAGTATATTATGTGACACACACGTGTTTGATGTCATATTCAGTAAAGAAATTAGATAGGGAGCCTCATAGGTTAATTAAAGCTAAAATTAAGCCTGAACAAGAAATTACAGCATTATCAAAATCACAGCATGGCCATGTGCCATATCTAAAAAACTGAGGCTGCAGTTTTTTTGATAAAAGTAAAATGTGTGACACAATAGATTCTAATTGAAGTATTTTTGTCCCTGGTCTATACAAATCGTATTCAGATGTAAAGAAACATGTTTGGTACAAACTCCAGCCAAAAAAAATCACATCATCTTTTCTTTCAGTGCAAATGAAAAATGTAATTCCTACTAGAATGAATGAATGAATCATGTTGCAGAATCTTCCAAAGTATTGCAATGTGATTTGTTTTATTATATCATTCAGCCTTACTTGAAACGGTAATCTTCAAAGAGTCATTTCAACCAACACAAACCTAGTTCTGTTCCTGTTTGTGAACTTGATTTTCAACATTTCTGAACATTTTGAACATTTGAAGTGTGCAGTGGTCTGCTGAAGACACAGAACTATTACTTTCAATATGGACATTCCTGAATTCCAGGAAAAGATGGAAGGGACAGCTAGAAAAAATAAATTGTAACTTGAAATTGTTGAAGAGTTGAGATTGCTGAAAAGATGGGTTTGTTAGACCCAGGACCAAATAATCAACAAGTTAAAAAAAAACTGAAGAAGGAGAACAGAGACATTAAAAATGGACTTTGTGAAAAGAAGCGCTGGACAGGGTAATATGGGGGAATATTACTTGACTGGAGTCAGTGGCCAGCAAGTCGCCAACCCCTCTGTTGCAGTGGTTCCACTCCAAATTGGTGCAAACATGTGCCGGTTTACTAGTCAGCACCTTGGTTCCAAGAATCCGGAATGGAACCAGTTTAAGAAACAGAACTGTTTGGTCGAAAAGCATTAAAGAAACCTTTTGTCTTTTTTTCTATCTCATCTTTGGTGCTAAATGCTCATTTCTGTGGCATTTATGCATTCCAAGAGATCAGCTGTCCATGAAAAATTGTGGATGGGACAGTGGGATCTTTTACTTAAGATTTTCTGTAGGTGGCCCTATTTTCTTTGTCTTATCAGCCATGATGGCTATGTTTGCTCATGCTAACCACCCACCTCTTCTTCTATTTACTCTAAACAAGCCCTCCTTAGCTGCTGGAGAGATGAACTGTCACTTCCCAGAGGAATTTTGCTAGGAAATACCTATCTGGCATAAGGTATTTAGAACAGCAAATAAAGCGGGAATATACGAAATCTCTATTATGCTGTATCAGCTGGTGATAGAGAACAGGAAAACGGACATTTTTTTTTTTATTAGAAAATATCACGCATAATGGTTTTAAATGCCGGGATTATGCACCAGGCAGGGGTTCTTGAGTGGCTTCCAGGTGGTCCATAGCAAAATGAGGAACAGTTTAATTTTACTGCAATTTAATTCAGTAGAAACTGAAACAGTGCAGAGGATTTTTGTCATTCTGCTCATGTGTGACATCTAAGATTTCTTAAATAAAAGTGGGGGAAAAAAGGCAATTAGCAAAGAAACAAAAAACCCAAACAGAACATCAGTAAAAAACAAAAAACAAAAACAAAGTTACTACAAATTATTAGAAAATTAAAATGAGAAAATCACCAGAAAAAAATAGCAAAACATATTCTGATAAAAATTAAAGAAAGCTTCTTTTAAAAATTTTAAAGGTCAACAGTGATGCTTGTAAAAGGCATTTGAATGCAGCTCTTTCACAAGTATTTAATACACAATCCAATATATCTCTTGATTTAAGGGTACCTATAGGGCAGAAATCTTTTCAAAAGGGGGTCCATGGCTTATTGAAAGTCAACTCGGGGGTCCAGAACATGAAAGAGTTTCAAAACCCCTGCACAGACGATGTCATTATTGTAGCGCTGTCATTCAAAGCATGCAGTCTATTGGAAGTGGGGAGGGTTAAGGAAAGCTTGCTGCAGAGGGTTGGGAAAGAAACAGAGAGGCTCTCACACTGGCTGGATAGAGTCAATGAATTCCCTCGCGGCCATGGGAGCTTTGGATCTGCAGATAATGATGCTGTAACAACAAGGCAACGCTGATTCAGGGCCTGGCCCGCCCCTGAATTTTTATTGGCTTTCAGCCCTCAGAAACCACCAAGGGTCCATGCCGCACACATACAAGGATCCACATAATAAAGAATAATGGCAGCGCTCCAATCCAAGCAGGAATTTCCCACTATTTTCATGCTGCATAGACAATGAGAGTCCCCCACCTTTTTCATTTACCGTTTTAACCATTTTCTTGTTCTGCACTTGTATGCTTGACTGTGCCATGTGAACATGGTCAGTGACCCAAAAGGAGCTGATGCGTTGTAGAGAAGCTACAAGACGGATACAATATGCTTTAAAATGCTTCCACAGAGTGCTCCTAAACAGTCCTTCGAGGTTTCCAAAGGTGCTGAGGCCGAAAGGCTCACTTTGAAAACAAGAAACCAGCCCTTGTGGGGTTTTTTCCATCTACCTATTCCATGAAATATGCAAGATGGGAGGCTTTTGGAATAAACACCGACAAAATATTATGGAGCCAGTGAATGGTTTGAGTGCACCAATGGCTGAGTTGATTTAAAACCACTTAGCCCATACTCAGCAGTCCTCCGCATTCTCCCTTATCTAGTCTTGCGTATGACTTGCTAAACTTGCATTTGGATACACAGCTCTGTCACTCCTCCCCTGTTTGTGTTTTCCTAGCTGGGTACTTTATCACCACACACTTCAAATGTGTGGGGTTAAGCCTGCTGCAGGGTCCTCCTCAGATCACAAGCAAAGGAAAAGGGAGGCAGGGCAGCTATGAGATTTGCAGCCACTCTTTTTGGCTCAATGTTGATTTTTATTAAGTCCTTGGGCTGGCCGTGGGCTTTTCTTTAAGGAAATCGCAATCTCTTTACACTCAGCACAGTGGTAGGTTATCTTCTAATGAAAAAATGGTTAGTCTAGTCGGTGCCTCTGTTGTGCATGGGTTGTGAACACTGCATGCCGGGCTATTTTTCTGACTTTTTATTTCATTTTATTTTATTTTCCTTCTTCTTTTGCAAAGAGCCTTTTTCATTGACAGTCATACCAGTCTAGACCTAGACTTCTGTAAAGCCTCAATTATAAACTGTGTGTGCCTTTTACTGGCCAGGTATGACTTCATATTTTAACAGATAAATGTTGGTTCCTAATAGAAGCCGGGTTACCTCAAACATTCAAATCAATCTCATAACTCTGATGGTGTGTCAAACTATTTAACCCACTGCTTTTTGACTATAGAGCAAGAGACTGCTTTGCTTTTTAAAAGTGCCTTTCTCTGGTCAACAGCTGCAGGTTTTCCTATCACATCCTGCTCATTGCCCCAGGACAGAATCAGCCCACCAGCTGAAGTACTAGTATGAATTAAAGTTTATAATTCTTAATCTGTCGGATTTGATTTTTCTCCCCTGGATGTTTGGACATTATTGGTCTTGAGCCTTGAGACATCATATGGCTTCTCAATGTCCAGTGGTTCCCAAACCAGCCTGCAAGGGCTCTCTGTCCTGCAGGTATTTGTTCCATCTCTACTCTTGATAGCTAACCCAATTAAGTCCCATGCACCTTCATCAACGCCCTGTTCAGGTAGATCTGTTTCAACCAATCAGCATTTTTGGGAACCATTATCTTGGACATCAATCCATATGTTAAATGTGGAAAAAAGCTTTTATTTCAAAAAAAGGTCTCCTCAGTTTTTTAATAAAGGTCCAGAGGCCTGGGAGCCTGAGGGCTCTGCACAGTATCTTTGCTGTTCCAAGGACTGCACTCTTCTGGACAGAGATCTCAGATGTTGTTCCTGGAATCTACTGGAGCCACTCTCCCAGTTTGTGGGTCACGGCTCCGAGAGCTTTGATTATTTTCCAAGCTTCTTGTGTTCCTTCTTCCTGATGTTGCTGTTGCTCGGGATTGCTACATCTATCACTACTACCTTCTTCTGCTGTCTGTTGACCACCATGATGTCTGGTTGATTAGCCACCACTAGCTTATCAGTCTGGATCTGGAAGTCCCACAGGATCTTGGCTCTGTCGTTCTCAACCACCTTTGGATGTGTCTTCCATTTTGGCCCTGGGACTTCCAGCCCCAGTTTGGTGCAGATGTTCCTGTACACTATGCCAGCCTCTTGGTTCTTGCGCTCCATGTTTGCCGTACCTGCCAGCATCTTGCACCCTCCTGTGATGTGCTGTACTGTACTGTCTCAGGGGCATCTTTGCACAGCCTGCACTTCGGGTTCCGCCTGGTGTCGTAGACCCCGGCCTCTATAGATCTGGTACTTAGCGCCTGTTCTTGTGCTGCCATGATCAGTGCCTCTGTGCAGTCTTTCATTTCAGCCTTTTCTAGCCACTGGTATGTTTTCTCAATATCAGCCACTTCTGCTATCTGTCAGTGGTTCATGCCATGTAGGGGCTTGTCCCTCCATTATAGTGCCTCTTGTATTCCTGGATCTTTGTTGATCATCCTGGGTGGTGGCTTTGACACTCACCACTCCTTGGCCTCCCCTCCCTCTGCTTACACCTCAAGGTGCTAGTCTTAGTGTGAAACCCTCTATGCATTGTTACGAGCTTCCTTGTCTTGATATCTGTAGCCTCCATCTCTTCCTGTGGCCAGGATATTATACCAGCAGGGTATCTGATTACCAGGAGGGTGTGGGTGTTGATGGCTTGGATCTTGTTCTGTCCATTCAGCTGGCTCTTCAGGACCTGTCTTACTCTATAGAGGTATTTGGCCTCATCATGATTTCCATTTGTTTGTGTGGTTCCAAGGTATTTGTAGCTGTCCTACATGTCTGCTATGCTGCTTTCTGGTAGTTCAACCGCCTTTCACCCCTTTCAACCCCCTTCAGTTGGTTCACACACACACCCAGACCCACACACGTGGCACTGGTAGTGTGTGGGTGTGTGTGTGTGGGTGTGTGTGTAGATTCATCAGTCCATTAAGGCTTGTGTAAGGCTTACCTTTTTCTTCATAATTTTGACAAAACACCATTACACACAGAGCATCAGAGTGGGGTCCGGGGACCCCCAGGGATCCTTCAGGGTGCCCCAGGAAGTCCTCTTCAGAATGAGGAATAGTCTAACTTGATTATAAATGCTTTAAGTGCTTGTGAAAGGTGTCTGAGTGCACCCTCAGAAGTCTTTACAAGCATTTAAACACAAAAAAAATTTGATCCAGCATCACTGGTCTGATGTTTAAATTTAACCTTTTTAGTATTTAAAAATACAGTTTTCTTGTATTAAAAAAAACATTTTTGGCTAATTTTCAGGATTTTTTTCTAGTTGTCTTATACTTTGAAATCAAGTGAATTTGCTCCTGTATCATATTTACGAGACTTTGCTATGACAAAAATATGTAGTGATTATGTATGTATACGTACGTACCAATACAAATATACATGTACAGATATCATATGTATGTAAACACAAAACCAAAACTTTTTTTCAGTCAGGGTCCTGAGGGCTTAATGACAAGCAATCTGGCAGTTAGGAAGAAAGTTTGATTGATTGATTTATTGATTGATTTACACTTTGAAAACCTCTGGCGTAGCGTGCTTTAGCTACAGTAATTCAGTTATCATAACCACAGAGAAGGGAAGCAGCTCACTACTTCCTACTCCCCTGCTGCATCAGCATCAGAACCACACACATGAGCGTGCATGATGGTGAGAGCCACTTGGATGAGGTCCTGAATCTCATATGGGTGAGCTGTTTGAGTTAGAATTTTTTTTTATTTTTTTATCAAAGTTCACCTAGGTTTAATGTTACTGATTCATTAAACTTTCGAAAATTTACAACCCTAGTCCTTACAGAGGTCACTCGTTGTATGTTTGGTTTGCTCACAACAGACATTTATAGCAACTTCATCGCAAACACGCATCCACTTTGACAGTCTTTGGCTTGTTTGCCCAGTCAGTCATTAGAACATGGCCTTGGGCTGCACAGGGCCTCAGGGGTGACCTTGAACCACTTAGGCTGTCTGTGTGACCTCTGGGATGGGATGACACACAGGCACACACACATATGTACTCCTTGTTCTTGTCCTCCTTTTGAGGGTCCGTCTATCATAAACACTGGCTTTATTTTCACTCTCCATAACAGAGATGATGAAACGTTACACATCCCTCACTCAAGCTGCCCCGGGCTGCAGGATCGTTTAGAAGATGCGGTGGGCAATCTGTCACTGTCGCTTATTCACTCGCCAGCGCATGCAGGGATACATACAAGACATACAGACTCACATGCACAGAAAAGAACACACACTATTTCCCTTAATCCCATGTTGGTGTGTATGTTTTTTTTATTTGTTTGTTTTTTTGGTGCATTAACTTGTTATTGTACAGTTTCATGTCATTTGCTAACCATACATCTTCATGTTAGAAGCAGAGCCTAGCTTTCTGAAATAGGCTGCAGTTGTAGTGGTCATATTTTACGGGCAACCTCTCACCATGCCATAATTAAGCATGCAAACAAGGGCAGTTGTGAGGGTGGGGGATAAGATGGAGCAAGGCATTTGGGGTGTGTCTATAGTGCATCTCAAGCAAAGAAAAAAAACCCTACACAGATCATAAAGAAAGAAGGAATGCCTTTAAAGGGTCATACTTGTGATTTTGAATGTTTCGCCCGTTTCAAGTCATCAAAATACTACAGTGCTGCTGCTTTTAGGAAAAGTTTGAATTCTATGAAAGTTCATTTTCATATCGTAGTGGAATGCATGGATACCAATGGCTGGATAAAAGGGAGGAAATTTATAGTGGAGTTTTATAATAAGACTGCTTGCCCTGGGAAGAGATTAGCAGAAATGTGAAATATATACATTTCGTAGATATTAGGTGAAAAATACAGAATCACTGATAGGGTCCTTTGAGCATTGTCGCGATAACCAGAATGTTGGTACTGCTAGGGCTGGGCAATACGGACAAAATCAATCATCACAATATCTTTGACTAAATACCTTAGTATCGTCATTGTGAGTATATTTTAAGGATGACTACTGGTGCTTTTGTAAGGAATTAAATTTTTGTTAAACAATAATTGGTAATATGGTTATGATGACCAAGCAGATAGAGGCTAATAATAGAACAGGTAGGAGAGGCTAAAAAGTTCAGAAAATTGCTGCTTTTAAAACTAGGAATAAACAGCACTTATACCTTATCATGAAATTAGTTCATAACATTATGATATCCAAAATCACACAATATTTTTGTTAAAGAAGGTGGACATACAGAACATAAAAGGCTAAATACAAACATACAAACATGCACACTCCATACATAGAAAACTGTGGCAGACATTCAAACTCACTACTTCCATGCTTTGAGGAGACAGTTCTAACCAGTCAAAGTACTGTCCTTGAATTCCCATCTTGAGTTTCATAAATGTTCAATACTTTCACAAAATGTGTCCTGCAAGCTGCAAGTCCAGACGGTGTGTGAGTGCAGATGTCACTTGGATTGGAATAGTTTGCATGAGGAGGACGGGAATAGACTGAGCATCAGTTTGGCAGTTGCTGCTGGACCGCAGCATCCGGGAATCAGACGGCTGAAAACATAGAAACAGTGTCAAACAGTCCACCACATCTTGAACTAGATCCCAGTCTGAATAAACTGGTTGACAAAACTGGTGCCAGGAGCTTAATATGGAACTACTTGGCTTACAGAGGCAGCAGAACCAAACACCCAGCATGCCAACCTCAAACCCCTTGTGCTCAGGAATGTGCAGTACTTTAATTAAAATTGTTTGAAATACATATTTTAATTATTTTTTAGTATTTTGTAATTTGTATTTGATCAGTGTGCAAGAGAAAAAACACATAATTTGTAATAAGTTGCATCTGGGAGCAGTATTGTGTATTTTAAAATACTCAAAAAATACCCTTCTGCAGAGACTAAAGAAATCAAAGGGAGAGTGATTTCTTTTTCTACCTATCTTCACAGACATCAGAAAAAAAAGAGATTGTACGATTGTGTTTTCATTTGAATATTTTCCCCTTAAGCAATGATTAATACGATAATATGCTGTGTCTGTTCAAAGTTAAAGTAGCAAACATGATGGCAGTTAGCTGATGATCACCAGTTATAGCTACCTGATCCGTACATCCTGCTTGATCGGTACCAAGCATGTGCAGCTGTCAACAAAGATGGGATGGAAGCCAGATTCTCACTCTTTAGCTACTTTCACCACCAACTTTGGAAAAAAATATTTGTTTGTTATTCATTTAAATCATCTCTAAAAGCATTTTTTCTCCACAAAGCTGCTTTCTATGTTTGAGAACTGAATGCAGCACACAACTTTCATACACAAACAGTTTTTTCCTATTAACAATATATGTTGTTTTTATAATAAAAAAAGGCCACAGTAGTCTATGAGTAGCTACCTTTAGCTTGACCAGAGTTGCTGCTCTTCCCTCAGGATTTTCCCAGGCTTTTAAACACCAAGCTTCAGACGTCACCCA
>OMLB01017929.1:13059-44788 GCA_900302555.1 Myripristis jacobus
AAAAAAAAAAAAAAAAAAAAAAAAAAAAAAAAAAGATTTAATCAATGACACTCTGAGTTAAACATTTTTTCCACAGTTGATACTGTTTCTTCATACTGGCACTGACCCCAGGGAATATTACAATATATAAATTAATTTCTTTGGTATTTTTGCAGTTTAATTTGATACATTTCATAAGGAGGTATTTAGGTTTTGTAACATGCTGGTTTATCAAGTATCTTTGCCTATTTCTGCTTGTACTCAAGTTGCTACACAGCTGCCTCGGTCAAGAATGGGAACATCTTCCTTCATGTTTTTCCTCTTTCATAACAGTATCAAATGCTATCGTGACAACACTACTGATCTATTGCCGCTTCATCTAATGAGAATACAGCAAGGGCCTGTAAAAGGTTTTTGCTGGTGAACATCTTCGCTCTGACAGATCCATTACAAAGCCGTGTTAGGTTGTCAGGCAGACATTAAGTTGACACATCGTGTTTGCCCCTGTCACATGCTGACAAAGTCACAAAGTTGAACTAGTCAGGACGAGCAGAGAGGATCTGTCTCTTGATGGTGTAATTCAGAGGAAAACTAGGCATTGTTTCTCTCCAATGCTCTAACACTGATCCACCCAAGAACACAGCAAACTAATGACTGTCATCAGATTAACATACTGGAATTGTACCAGATAACGCTGACTGTACTGTGGACGGGAACAGCATGAGTGCTTTTGGTAAGTACTGCTAGTTCACACTGCAAGCAGCTTTGTTATGTGGCTGTTCTATATGAGCATTGTGTGCATTGTGTTCGGCTCCATTTGCATGTTTACTGGTCTGTATCTACGAACCTCTGAATAGGGCAGTGACGTATTTTTGAGACTTTGCTATTGGCTTAGCATAGCTACCCAGCAAGCGCTAATTAAATGGAACAAATGAGAACCTTAGCCTGGGGTACACTAACATGGTTGAAAGTAATCTAGGATTGGGGGTAGTCAGTGTTTTTGTGTAGCTGTGATGCTTTTGAGTGACAATTGTACATTTGTCCCTTATCTGTCGCTGTTTCAGCCTAAGTTTTAAAACGAAATATGTTTTTATATCATAACATAATCATTACTTATAAAGCACTGGACCTTATATATGTAGAGAGAGTGAGAGAGAACTTACAATGTTTGTTTTAATTTCACAGTTTCTCTTGCAGTGGTGGTGTACCACTGCTAAGTGAATACAGAGGAAACACTGAGGTACTCATAATTTAGAAAATCCAGGCTTAAAATGACAAAATGTCTCAGCTGTGTTGCATGACTTGAAGTGAAACTGAATTTTGGTATAGAGTGTACAGTTCCACAGGTGTGATATGAGTCCACATGGTGGTGAAATATCCTCATTAGTTGCTCTGTGCTCTCCTGGGCTGTTAATCCACAATACTGGATTTCTGTCTGTCCATTCACTTCCATGGTATGGCAAGACGGCTCCCAAAATAACAATTTTAACACATAAACCAATGCCATCAAAGCAGATTATGCCAGTATATAAAAAAACAAGTTCCAGTATCTTTTTGTGTGTAATTACAATGATTTGTGAAAGCACTATCAGGTTGTTTGTTCCTGTTTAAGCCTACTATACTGAGGTTTCCTGCAAATGCTACCTGCTGAATCTACTGTCCAGTTCAAATAGGAAAATGACAAGAAAAGAGCCATTTCATTTCCTCAAAAAACAGGTACTGTTGTTGTTTTTCATATTGGCATAATCCACTCTGTTTGCATTCACTTCTGTGCTGTAAGTGTCACTTTGGGAGCTGTTTTGGTTTGGAAGTGAGTGGAGAGATAGAAATACAATATTCTGGATTAGCAGGATGTGAGGCGAGCATGGAGCAAAGATGAGGATATTTCACCACCATGTGGACTCAAATCACATCCAAGTAACTACACAACCCAACACTCTGAATGAAAACAATGATATTTAGCAGTGATACAAAAGAAATTGTTTTGAAGGACGGACACCACTTTTGTTTTAGTTTCACTTTGAGCGTTCTCTTCGGCCAGCTGCTTCCCAAAGTTGCAGAGCTGTTTTGTTCGGTAGCACTGCCACTGTCACCCTGTAGGCTGAATATGGGACCAGAGCGCCGCTGCATTGTAAGAGTACTTTTAATCCTGCTATGCAAAAGATAATTTAGAGTGACTGACAATATATTGAGATACATGTTCCTGTTGACTGACAGGATATTATTATATCATGATAGAAAAAATTCCATATCTGTCCTATGATTAATTGTACTGCACAGCTGGAATGCAAAAAAACTGGTGGCCTTTTTGGATTACATTGAATGTCTGATCCTTGCTCATAAACAGATGATCTGTTAGAAAGTGACTGTCTGTGAAACCAGTGGAAATGTAGCAGCGCACTGCTCAATCAGGTCATTCTCATGGGGGAGCTTTTCATTGTAGAGGCCCGCTTATTGAACTGCTGTCCACAGCCAAGCAGCGCCGTCTGCAGCCAAACAAGGCTTGGATTCACTCCAAATTGCAGTATGCAAGCATCGGCTCCTGTCATCTCGCCATAACACACTTGTGTAAAGGGTTCCACTGTGTTTGTGTGGGGGTTTGAGTGTGTATCTGAGATGGTGAGACAGAGAAGAGAGGAAGAGAGCATGTTTGAAACAATAGCAAAGATGTGTGAGCGTGTGTGTGTGCGCGCGCTCAAACACACATCACACATCACAGCCCTTGCTTCACCCCACCTCCCCTTTGTCTTGTCTCATTCGGCAGCGCTGACTTGGGTACACAGTGAATCCAGATTCACTTGGCTCTGATGAATCTTGCATGTGTTTGGGTGTAGGCCTTAGGACAGGTTGTAAATCTTCCATGGTGCCGTTTGAAGCAGGGGACCAGCGGGGCCTCGTCTCTTCAGTGTTCCACCCGGAGGCAGGTAAAGCCAGGAGACCGGCCCGCACCGCCGGGGAGCCACTTTACAGGCTTCCTGTGGCTTTGACTTTGCTCAGCCACATTTACACGCAGCATTCCTCAAAATACTCTGTGATGTATGTCTAGCAGGGTTTCTGCAGGTCATGGAATTTCTGGAAAGTTATGGAATTTATTCCAGACAGGTCAGGGAATTTAATTCTTGGGACAAATCCTGGAGCATCATGGAATTTTATCAGCTTCAGTTTAAAATAGGTATTTATTAACCAAACATCATATTTTTTTATTTGTAGTTGTTAACAAAACATTGCAATTATTTTTAGAAAATATAGCTATTCATCAAGCATATTTATTTATTTTTAAAAGCTATAGTTATTCAACAAATGCTATATTTTTTTTCAAGTAATTTTTGCTTTTTTATAGTTTTGTAGTTAGTCAAGTATTTTTTCTTGTAATTTTGTAAAATGTTTTTATTTTCTAAATTGCATTTATTTATTTAACATCTAACGTTTATTTAACATTACACTTTAATCCACCACTTCCACACCACATGTTCAACACCAGACAACAATTTAATACAGAACACAAACCAAAATATCTTTTCATGTCAGGGTTCATAGCACAAAAACACTTAATTTGGGGGTTGGGAACATGAAAATGTTTGAAAACCCCTGTTCCAAGCATGTTTGATAAAACCATCACCAAATTGTTTATCTGTGTGATGCATGTGGGTGTAGATGTGTATGTTGGTACATGTCTATATTTGATGGCAGCACATGCAGCATACTCCTTCATTTGGGAAGGAGGACAGAGTAATAATTTATTCTCTCATCACTGTGACTCCCTCCTCCATCCGTAATCCACCCAAGCTATCAACCCAGCACGAGCTGCAATGCATCTGTGTCTGTTTTTCATCCATTTCAATGCGACGCATTGGAAGCAGATTAAAGGGTCATTTCGCCAGCTCATTGGGTAATTACCAGTTTTAATTGCTCCCAATCAAGGGAATTAGCTGTGGCCCTCTGTTGCACGCTCTTAGTATTTCCGCTGTTATTGTCCCCCGTCCTCCGTTTTCAGGCTTAGTGACATCACAACAGTCAATTAGGGTTTTAAGGAGACTCAAGCAGGCCTCTTTGTTCTACCTGAGTATTAGAGTTGAGACGAACAAAGGCTCTCTGAGCTTTCTCAAAGGCTTAATTTGTGGTACCTTGTAGAGCTGCGGAGCTATTGTAGGCTGATTTTCCGTCATTTGTACTATAGCACTATTTCTGCTACGAAGCATCTAAGCCATATTTTATCCCAATAATGAATTTACTTTGATGGCAGTAAAGGGATAATTTCAAATGCAGCTTGAAAGACAATTTTAAGGCAAATTTATTCTACAGCCCTTTAGTACAGAGCATGCCTCAACAGGCTTTACAGAGCGGGCTTATGTAGGTCGAACAAATCCACAGTCACCACCCAAAATGATGCAATATGTGACAAACTTAAAGAAGCAAAACAAACCATGAGGCACAAAAAATAGATTTGAAAGACACTATAGTAGGGCTGCAACTAATGACTATTTTACAGTTGCTTGATCGCTCTTATTTTATCAATTAATTGATTAATCAGATTTTTTAAAAGCATTTTTTTCCCATAATAACACCTAGTTGTTTGTCTTCAACTCTCACTTTCAAACGGCATGCATGCTGAGTTATAAAACAAAATGCAAACATAAACATATGCTATAAATTATGTATAACAATAAATAAATTCATCTATATATTGCATAGCATTGTTTGGTGAAAAAAAACCTATTCAAGTTTTGAGAAGAGCAGCTGTAATGAAGTGTATATTGCTTAAAACATTTTTGATTATATTGCCAAAGTTTCTGTTGCAAATAAGATTCACTATTAACTTTGCTTCACTAATGGCATAAAATATAAAAATCCTGACAACAATGCAATTTCTCAAAACCTCACACATACTCCAGTGTCTCTGACCAAATTTCAAAATATCACTATAAAATAGCTTCATCAATAGTATGTTTCCCATAATTAGAGCTCTAGCTAGGCCAACAAAACATGATTTCATTAAGAAATCAATGATCGTTAGGGCTCAGGAGCCTCTACTGACTTTTCCACCACTTGGTATGGCTGTGACATCATCTTCAATGCGACACACATATAGGAACAATGGAGATTATCGAAGGGTCAGTGTTCTTGATTCTCTATATGTGGCTGATTGTCACAGCAGGAGTCAAATTTGGTTTCAGAAAAGGCTGAAAGTTTCAAGACAAAAGACTGCTGAGTTTGGGATATCCTATATCAAAGGTCAGATGCGCAGTGATGACGCGGTGAGTTAATGATGCAGTGGTGATTCTAGTGCTAATTCTCTCTGAACAGTCAGTGGTCTGCACCGTTTTCGTGTGAGTTTTTAGTGCTGTGACTTTTAGCCTAGTGTGTACTGACATATCGTGCTGTCGAGTCACTTTCATCCATGGCCCCAATGTGCCTCCTGCACTTTAGAGCTTTTGTTTCAGACTCACTGGAAAGTAAAATGTCACCAGACTTTCATACACTGTCATACACTTGAAACTTTTCCCTGCTGCACGACTGTGTCTTTATCCTCTGCCTCTGCCATTTTTGAAATTCACCACCAAAATTTTGACGCTGTTATCAATTTGTTGTAGCAGTCCTACTCGATAGGCCCAGCTGAGCCTAGCCTACTTTGCACCACAAACCGTAAACCCTCAGTGAATACACCCAAGAAAGCCCTGACTAGGAAAAGCAATGAAAGGAACCTTTGGCAAGCCAAGTCAAAGAATGCCCCAGACAGCTGAGGTGCCAGACAAAAACAAAAACATGGACAATAAAATGGACAATGACAATGAGATATGAAGAAAGCAAATAAGACAGAGAGAAACAAAACAAAACAGAAACATGGGACCGACATGGTCAGCTAGGCCGAGCACCAGTGTCCATTTGTACTGGGAGAGGTTTGATTCGTCATGTTGAAAGGCCAACTCTGAGTTGACTCTGGATATTGCGAGTCAGGTACAGCCTGAACAAGAATCCATGCTTATGTAGATTGTATTGCAGGATCATTTGGCTAAACAGGGGACTCCAGATAAAACTGTGAAATCTGCACCATCCCCAATGTGATTTAGAGCTATGGACAACTCAGCTACCTCTCCAAAAGCAGTGTTTATATCCAGTAAATGGCCTTGGTCTTTCAAGGCTTGATGAATGGGTAAAAAGATACTCAACTTTAACAGCAGGGGGAAATAAAGGCTATTCAAATCCACTTTCCTAAGGCTTTAAGTGTGATCAAGTTGTGCCTGTGTACTTGGTGATATAGCAACAGCCCGCAGTAGGGAGCCAAAATCAATGTAATCCCCATCTGGTCCTGGTTCACTCCTGTCCATTCCAAAACATTGCAGATTACTTGATATGATATGGTTTCCAAGCTGATATTTTATAGACCACATGGTAACACTTTCTTTGGATAGTCCCCTTTAGATATTCAACAGAATGTCAGTATAGATATATATAAGTTGAATATCACCAAGAGTTCAGTAGAATGTTAGTACGCCATAAATTGCATTTCGACAATATGTGCATAAGGTGTTATTATGGCTCCCACCCTGATTCTGGGTAAACTACGCCCACTAGTACTATGACTCATCATAGAATTTGTTGGCCTGTTGCTCATTTGCTAAAACTGATTTGACACAAGTCCCCAACCAGAACCAGAACCCTAACCGTGTGGGCGTATCTTGCAATATGAAATTGAAATATAATTTATTGCTTATTGATATTCTCCTGAACTCTTATTGATAATTAAGTTTGACTCTGTTGAATATCTGTAGGGGACTATCCAAAGAAAGTGTGACCAATCAAATAGTTAGTCTTTATTCCTTATTACATTCCTGAATGATTTGGTGGTATTAAATCAGTAGAACATATGATTTAATGTACTGACATTTATGATTTCAGTTCATTTAAATTTTATTTGTATATCATCATAACATATATCATAACAGGCGTTATCTCAAGGCACAATGACATTACATTACCAAGCATCTATTTGAGATTAACAAGGCACAACTTCCTATCTTACAATGTTCCAAAGGGGGATGGGCAAAATATTGATATTGTGTCAATATCTTGACATAAGATTAGATGTTGTCTGGGATCTAAACTTATCAGACTGTTGCAGCTGTTCTAACCACCTGGTCATCATGTCCACACTACTAATGATTGCCAAACAATCAAACAATGAAATCTTGCACAATGAGCCAAAATCTCAATGTGAAAATATTGTGTGAAAGCACCAGTAATGATCCCTACAATATCAGTATCGAGGTACTCTGACGAAAATGTTGTGATATTTGATTTTGTCCCTAGTGTAGTTCCAAACACATAACAGGGTATTTGCCATACAAAGCTAGTATGTTGGTAACAGTCATTAATTGAAATATCTGATAATTGCCATACGCCACCAGATGATGTTGAAAAATCAGATGGATAAGAGGGAACTTGTAACATTACCCCATCTGCTTTTACATTTCTCAGTGGAGACAGCAGCTAACTTAAACCCAAGATGAAGCAATGCTCTGTTAAATTCATTTTGATCAGTGCTACATTAGATTCCACATATGGCTAAATATCCATGTCCCTGTTCTGATTTGCAGCTTGATCGCCTGTTGAGACGTACGGGCTTAAACTCTTCTCCTGGCCCCTACACAGTGCATTGAGCTGGTGCTCTCTTCTCCTCCTCCTGTGGTATGTCTGCAGAACAGTGAATGTGATCACTGGATACCGAGAAATTATTAACCTCTTCGTTAAGGTTCAGCTGTATTTAATTACTGCAATTGTTAGATTGTCTCTGCTGATGTTTTCTTCGAAAAGCAACTGAACTATCAATTTGGCTCCGTTTCTCTCACACGTTCACTTGGCTTGACATTTGAGTGTGACAAAGCTCAACGGAATTTTCTGTCTTGCAAATGAAATCCATTTCCAAGGAGTTTGGACCGACAGGATATACTGTACCACCCACATTTATTCAAAGAGAAACTACATGCTCAGACACATTTTTTGGCTTGTAAGCAGATATATATTACTTCCCTGTGGTGAAATACATGAGTTTTGGTCATGGTCTCTTAGCATTTCAGGCAGTAAACCTGGCTCACTGGTTGAAAACTGCATGCATGCATGTTTCTCATAGGACTTGCGACCTAATACTGTACACGGCACAAGCTGTAAAATGTTACCACCTTCATAAATTTAGATCAGACTCAACAATCCCCCTGAAGCAAAAGTATCATCAAACCCCCCAATTTACCCAGGCCAAGGGCCATGAAATAGGGTCTGCCCCTTTATCACTCTAACCTTGCTCACTCTTCAGACACTTTTTTTGTATTTTTCAACAGAGTGCAGTAGGTGAGAAAAGACTCAAAATAAAAGGTAGCATTTTAAAACTCCAAATGTATTTTACCATATAAAATTAAGGTGTTATGAACTCTGTCAAAGCTGGAGCATTTTTTCAACTTTCATAACACATTGTGACTCATAAATTCCCATTCGCATATTTTATTTAGATTATTATTTAAATTATTGTCAAGGAAAGAAAGATGAATGGAAAAAGCAAATTTCAATATGAGCCTGCCCTTGAAAACATTTAGAGAGGGAAAATATCCAGCAAATCAAAACATAATAAACAGAGCCAGTGTTGGAGCAACCGAGTTTCAACAGGGGGTGACATGTGGATTGGAACTTTAAAGGGATAGTTCAACCAGTTTGAAAAATGTGATATTATTTCACTCAGGTGTTACATAGAACAGTAGTGGTGCTAGTTTCCTCTCATTGTTACTGAGTGCTGGATACTGCTGGATGCTCCACATGCTAACTGTTAGCCTCCTGCCATTGAGGTGGACTTCCCCCCGGCTAACATTCCTAAAAACAACAATCAAAGGTGAAACAATTTTCACGCCACTGTTGCAAGATTCAGGTTTGGTGTGTTTAAAAAAACGCTTGGTGTTTGGTGTCGACAGCTGTCTGTCTTTGCTTTTAGGTGGATTGTTAGCGGGGGGGAAGGAGGCTAACAGTTAGCGTTTGGAGCATCCAACCAGTATCCAATGAGAGGAAGATAGCACCACTATTGTCCTATAGAACAGCTGCATAATTTTTCAAAATGGGTGAAATACCCCTTTAAGTTATAGTATCCATACCAGCAGCAAACATTGTACAATATGAGGAAATGTATAGTTCATCACACTGAAAATGGAAATCAGGCTCAAGTGTTTTTTTTGCGTGTGTGTGTGTGTGTGTGTCCTGTGTTTGTTTTTGGTCTCAGTTGTGCGTTGTGTGGCAAACTGTGTCTGGCGGCGCCGTGGAGGGGTAAAATCCTGTAGACCTAATAGGCTTAGAGGATAATATCACTTTGTTTCCTCTATTTTGTCCTTGTCCAGTGCTTGGTGTTTGAAGACGCTCCCAACGGGGTGAAGGCGGGGCTGGCAGCGGGGATGCAGGTGGTGATGATTCCCGACGACAACCTGGACCGGAGCCTTACCCAGGAGGCCACGCTGCGACTGAGGAGCATGGAGGAATTTCAGCCCCAACTCTTCGGCTTGCCCGCCTACGACTGAAAACCACAGCTGCAACATAACCATGTAATTCTGTCTTTCTGCAAAACTCTGCTCTCGTGCTTGAAACCACAGCGATAATGGGAGAATCGGATTCTTTTCCTGGTGGCCTGATCATATTGTAGGCAAATATTGATGTTTTTGTTTGCACCAATTAATGAGACTTCTGTCTTCTGTCAGGCTGTAATGAGATGTCCTCGGCTGAAGCCTTTTAGCTATTGTAGTTCAGGCAAGCTTATTAGCGCTCAATCTTGTGGCTGCTTTTTGGCTGTTTCCAACACGTGTTCCCCGCATCCTGACGTCTGAGAAAAATCCATCCTCATGTTTTCCTCCTTATACCTCCTTGTGTTATAGCGGGCCCGCTGAAATGCCAAAAACACTACTTCACCACGTAGTGTAATCCACTAAAGAGGTTGCGAGTCGTCCTCGCCCTTTTCATCTCTATTCGTGTCTGCCTCCGCATTTGCTCGAATTCACATGTTCCCTCCCTTCTCGCCAAAAAGGCTTTAACAGAGGGCGCGCTGAAAAAGCCCGGCGCTGTGGCTCCCTCGGGCTGCTGAAATAGGATTTTACTGCGCTCCCATCCACTTCCCCTCCATGCCTCCCTGGCCTTTCATCCTCAAGCAGGGGTAATCTCCTCAGCCTTTTTTTTCCCTTCTCCTTTCCTACTCACACACTTGTGCTCATCACTCGGCATTTTTACATGTCATTTACCCTCCCCTGCCCTAAAGTGTGTTTCATCTCTTTGTGTGCGTGTGTGTGTGTCGTACAGACTTACCATGAAAGTGATTGGAGTGTTAAATGGGATGACGGTATTTTGATGTTGGTTCAAATTGAAGTGCTGCATGAAAATAACACCGAATCAGACACCAAAATGATGCTGTATCGCAGATTTTTTTCTGCCATGCAAATGTATGTTCACTTTTATTACCAAATAAAGAAATTCAGAACACAAACTCAGGGTATGATAATTATGTGATTTGCATTAGGCTTATTTATTTCATTCTTGGCTTTGATTTCAAATTTAATCAGGCTTAGGGTAATTTCATATTGCATAGTTTTCAAGTATTGACTTTGAGATGTTCATATGCATCCATGCAGTTCTTCATTTTCAAATGCTTTCTCCCTCACTCATAAGTTTTGCATGACGAAAAGTCTAAGTCTAGTTTAGCACTTGTGGCTGGTTATCTGAAACCCAAATCTTTCAGGAGAAATGCAAAAATTAGAGAGAATGAATCACACTGCAGCTGTCAGACATAAAGGTGTGATTCCACGTCGCGAGTCTCAAAAAGGGATACCCGGCAAAAAACATTTTGACGTTAAATAGAGTTGATACGGCCTGCAGCAACGTTGAAAACCTGTGTAAACACAACACAAAAAATGAAAGCTGAGTTGACATCTGTAGTCGTCTCAGGTCCCCCCTCGCTTCTCCCCTCATCGTGTTTTTGTGAAAGCAGGACCTAAGTATCTTTGATATCAGTTCCAAACAGGTTCCAGAGAAGTTTTAATGTGAAAATCTACAATGCCACATCATCATAAACTTTGTGCATGTTTGGGTTGATGTTGATGCAGATTGCTTTTTTTTATGGCATCATCAATTAAATGCTTGCTGGGTAGTTGAATGGTAGCTAAGTGAAAAGCCTTGGCCTGCTCCAGTGACCCGTGAATCACACAGTCACATGACAAAGATTCTAGCAACTCATATGGGTCTGGTGCTGCCCAATTTAAGTGCAATTTCTGGGCCAATCAGCGCCGTTGTAGGGTGACACAAACCTTGTTGACATATTCAAGCTGTGCCAGAGAGACCATAGCATATTAGGTAACACTGACTAACAACACGTTTTCATTAAAAACTAAAAACACTTAAATCAGAGCAATGTTGTGTGCTGAAGGCATTTCTGAGAGGGGAAGATGGGTTTTTTTATGTTCTACCGATGGGATTAGAAAAAGAAACAGAAATCAGTGAACAGTCTGAACATCAGGCTAACAAAACATAGTAGACTTAATTAACCATACAGAGGATTGCTGCTTGAATTTTTACTGCTATTCTGTTGGTACGGTACAATTCTCATGATTAGTTGAGATGGGTTGTTGTTTGTTGAGACATTGCAATAGCACAGTATTTTAATCTCAGTCCCGCTGCCACTGAATGTCTTTACCATGATCCATGCCTAAGTTCAGAAGTAGAAACTGTATTTTTTTTGTAACCGACCCTTTGCTGCTTGTATCTGCTTGCTTTTTTTTGGTGTGTCTTTGAAATTGACAAATGGCCAACAAATAGTGTTCTCATCTCATTTGTGCACAGTCTGACCTGCTGCAAGATAATAGTTTCCAGCTGAGTGCTAAAATAATTTCTCAGTGTCTAGGTTTTTGTAATACTTGCCATAGTGGTCTTAAGGCCTTTTGGCAGGGCGGCAGTTTGGTGAGTGTGCACTGGGCCAGGCACGCAGCCAGACACATGCCCACACCGCAGAGCCTGTCTCCTACCTGTAATACCAAGGGGCCGGGTACACAAAACCTTCCTGAAGAAACAACACAAGAACTATCTTAAGAAATAGTTTAAGAAATTCATGAGGTATTTGTTAGCAGTTCTCAAAACAATCTTAAGGTCTTTGTAAATGTTATCTTAAGAACATCTTATTTTTCCTCATGCAAATAAAACATGTTTCTGCACTAAGCTTTAGGCTGGAACACTGCTCATAAATTTGCACAATGTGAAGCTAATCTAATCCAAAACATTTTTTTCTGTTTGTGCACAGGTGGACCACATGCTTCTAAAAACCAACTGACTTGTTCTAACATTTTTCAAGAAACAAATGCATATATCCTTTCAGCTGTGGCTGACCCAAGATCCCCAAAAGCTCTTCTTTCCATTCTTTCCACTACAGTATTCAAATGAACGTTCAGAAACTTCAAACTTTCTTCACAGCAGTATTCCATCACTGTAATAAAGTCCTCCACACTATCAATTCTGTGGTTTATGAATTGTGGCGACTTTGTAAGCCACAGAAGTAGAGCATTATAAGGTGGCTTCAACCAAAAATTCATATTTGAAAATGGAGGGATTTTGATTATATGTTTTAAAATCTTTAGTACCGTGATTTGCAAAATGGTTTGCTGCAATGTAATGTGGGTAAATTGTTGCAATGGGCCAAACATTCAGAATCACTGAGATGGTCCTGTAACACGCCTGCAATAGCAGAACCACGAGCGCCGGAGGCCAGACGCAGCCTGAAACCTGTCCACTTCGGCCTCTTAAAAAAAAAAATTAGCATTCTTTCCCATCTCTGCCAATCACCCTCCTCTCTTTCATCCCCGCCGCAAACCTTTTCAACTCTAATTCTGTCTGTGAGTGTAGAGGGCAGGAGTGAGAGGGACCGGGAGAAGAGATAGCTCCCTGACATGTTTCCCAGGCCCCTGTCGTCGCTTGTGCTCACGACTGATAGGCAAGAGTGGCTGTGGGACACATTCATCTTCAACGTCAGGTTTTATATCCGGATTTTATCAGCACTCAGACAAGCCGCTCCTCTACAGGCGAAGTTGAAAAACACTGGGCGCGAGGGAGAGACATTGTATGGATGACCTCATTTTAAACATTAAAGCCCCCCCCCACCTCCCCTTCCCATCATCTTAAGGGGCTGCCAAACCGTCCTTGCAATTGAATGTGGAGTGAGTGCAAAGTGGAAGCTCATCAGATAACATAGGCAAGCCTCCTTTTTTACATTCCCAGTGTCGCCGGGGCTTGTCTCAGACGTGCATTATCAAAAGATATTGACTGAATGTCATATCTTGGAGAAGTCAGGAAGCAGTTTTTGTATTTTTGTTCCGGGGATTTAGAACTCTTCACTGCGAGAGAGAGAGAAGCCATCACCTTCCTGATGGAAATGAGGGATTAAATATACAGGAACTTCTGTATTACCACTGAAGCAGCACTGATTTAAGTAATCAAACTGATTTTTCTAACAGGAAGGAGCAAAGTTTGCGTCTAAATATTTCACAATAGCCTCTGTGTGAGCCAAGTTCTTTGCTCAGTCATAAATAGTCTTAAGGAAATCCCTTTTGTTCATACTTGGTGAAGACTTAAGCAAAACAAATAACTGTACTGTGTGCAAGGTGGCAGAACTTTAGATAGATTTCTCTATTCTCAACACCAGCGCGAAAAGGACATCTCAAGTCTCCCTATCTCCCTAGCACAGGCAGTAGCTGAATTGCCAAAGAGGGGAGAGCACAAAGGAATGCCAAAATCTGATTGAAGAACTTATGCTGGATGCCATTTTGTATTCCCCTGCCAAAGTCTGCAGCCTTAAGTTGAACCGAAAGGGTCTTATGGAGATGAAGATACAGAGGACCTCTGACCACGAGCAGCACTTTGTCTGTTAGGAGATAGGGTGCACTGGATGCACTTTTTTCATCTGCTACAAGACTCAGTACTCCTTCAGTGATGCAAATAGCCCTCATGTTTTATTCAGCTTCATGTGATGAGAGAATAAATTTGATTACAGCAGCAGGTGCTGTGGAGGACAACATTGGGAAGCACATTGGCGCGTGCAAGGAGGGGTTTAATGCACAATTTAAGCCCAACAATAGGAGATTAATATGTTTTGCAATAATGCTTTGTGGAATTAAATAATAACAACTTTGTGTTTCTGTTCGGGGAGTTTGATATCATGGAACAATGAGGTTTAATTTGAAATGTGCTACATGCATTGTTTTTTAATATTGCCCTATCAAACATTAATATTATTGTGTGCTTTTAATTTGAGCCTGCACAGGTCTGCTGAATTTTTTATCGTGGGAATTGATTCATTGCTTAATTTTTAATCACATTTCTATCTATAACACATTGAATTCCACTTGTATGGCACAAGCAGTGTTAAACTGGCACGGGTGTAGTCATTTTCATATTCTTCAGTGGACATTATGCCTCAGCTGTTATTAGACTTTGGCACATCATCACTGTTCACTCAAAGATGCTGCTGTGGAAGGCTGGGTAAGAGTCAATAGTGATCTAATGTGGAAAGGAAAAAGTAAAGCAAAAGGGACACCAAGAATACTTGACAGCAGCAACATCAACCATATTATTTATCCTCCCTTTTATCCAGCCATTGGTTTCCATTCCTTCAACTACAATATTCAAATGGACTTTCAGAGACTTCAAACGTCCCTCACACCAGTCGTCCACATTAGTTTTCCTAAAAGCAGCAGCACTGTTGTGTTTTGATGACATGGAATTGGACGGAGTGAAGCGGTCTCTCCCCCAGAAAATAGTCCCAGGGGAAACGTTTGCTTTACACGGACAAATATCCGTTCTGTGGTTTATGAATGTCAATGACATTATTAGCTGCAGAACATTATAAGGTAAAAATGTGAGAATGGAGGGATTTTGATTATGTGTAGTGAAATCTTTAGTACATGATTTGCAAAATGGATTGTTACAATGCAACGTGTAAAAGCTGGGGCAATTGTAGTAAATGGGACTAACATTCAAAATCACCGGTATGCTCCTTTAAAACTTTGATTGAAACCAACCCAACATGTGTATGGGCAGGTGTGATGCAGCACTGTTGACATGACATCCATCCTCCTACATTACAGCCCTCTGCCAACAAGGACGCCTCCCCATTAAAGTTGGAAATCAAATATAAATGTATTTGGTGAGAAAATATATATACGGAGAGCAAATGTTGCAGGAAAGGGTCCTGTGGGCTCAATAAAAAAGGCCTCTGGCGTGATGGTGAACTAGTCAGAAGCGCCGGGCGCCCTTGATTTCCTGAATTATGTATGGATGTCAGTCCGAGGTGCCAGTAGCAACATTTCCATCCTACAGTAGACACACTGAGTCTCTCTCCAGCCCTGCCTCTCTTACATCTCCCCGCTCCTGCCATTAGCAATGTTCCCGAACTTGATAAAATACAGAAATGTACAAGGCAGTGGGAAATACTTCTTCCTCGTTGGACTGCTCTCATAACAGCTACCCGCAGTAACACGGAATAACATTGCTCTGAAAACGTCTGTCGGGAGTGATTAAACACAAACCGGCGCTGATATTACCGTTTCACTATACTCATACCCCGCCATGCTCATGACTCAAAAACACCCACACATTTACAGCAGGATTAATTCCAAATCATTTAACACATGACTATTTCTCCACCTAGCTGACCAGTGATAGATCCTCCATTAACTAGGCCTAATTTCATAGCAACCTTTAATGACCTGGGCTCCAGGTTCCCTCAGGGGGCTAATGGACAGTGAGGGATGCCCCTTGTCCTTCCAGTCAAATGGGTGTGTCACAGCTTTGCTGACTGGCCAGGAAAGGCCCCCAGGAGCTCCATCAGTTCGTCTCAGAGCCTCATACTGATCAGCCAAGGAGTAAGGGAGCAGCGTGTCCACACCCTGGGGACCTGCCGGGTCGATGAAAGTGTTTCTCTTCCAGGCCGTCACCTGCTGAGATGTCAATAGCACTCAAACCCCAGCAACACGCGGCATTAAACAACTACAGCCACTTGGTCTGTAAGCTCCTTTTGTAAAGGAGAAGTGGCAGTTTAGTTTCATCCATATTTCATATGGTCTTTGTTTATTGTACAGCTGGACAGGAAGAGAGTGAGAACAGGATGTAAAAATTTAGATTTCTCCATAGGAAGCCAACTCTTGAATTTACAGCAGCTACTTGTGTCCAGAAGCAGTAGTAGTAGAGGTAACTCTTAAAGGGATGGTAAGCTAGAATATGTAATTTTTCATTCAAATATTTTTATTGTCATCATTGGGTGAAGAAATCATCATGACACTATAAGAATCTAAAGTCTTATTAATTATTAAGGATTATTGCACTGATCAGGAGTGGTGCTCCTAATTTCGTACAATGAAAATAAGGGCTTTCTATTTCTATTTTTACATCTTTTTTTAAGGTATTTTATTGTAACTAGTACTCAGTAGTAACACTAGAAAAACAGTCCAAACCATGGCTCATTTTCATAAGGGTATGCGGGTTCAAAAGAGACAGACCTACAATAGAATTTCTATATTCTATATTCATTGCTCTACTTGGACTCTTATTGTAGTAATGTAAATGTAAAATTAAATGTGAGATATACAAAGGAACATTGAAATTTAAACAAGAAAGAAGAAAGAAAGCAGTTTTTGAAAATGCAAAACTGAAGCCAAGACAAAAACAAAACAAAATATCAATCATGAATGGAAACACTTGGCTGCCATTGTCAATTTTATGCTTCCATTTTCAGTTTTTGAATTGTGAGCTGTATTTTTTTTCCTGATAACTACTTACTTGTGCCATATTACATGCACAGCCTCTTATTTTTTATGGTAATTACCTGCACAACTTGCTGTCTAGCTTCAGGATTTTAGCATTATTTATGGCTTGTCCCTCTGTATTGTGATATTGCAACTGTAACTGCTGCAACAACATGATTTACCCTTCAGGGGATCAATAAAGTAATCTATCTGTTTTATTTATCTAAATGTGGAAATGTGGTTCTCCTGTCAGTTGGTGCTGTCGGAAGGACAATTTAGATGAGAAGTCCAGTGGCATATTACAAACCCCGGAGGAGTTGCAGTGGAGCAAAGTCTGATGTGCATTTGTTGACTTTAAAGAGAGGCATTAGATACATTAGATTAAGATTCTGCTGAAGCCAGTCCCCCTTAATTCAGCAGTCAAGGGGCCATGATGGCAAGAGCCCAATCATCTTTGGCTTTGCCTGGTCTGGGCGTAACAAATGACTGTTCTTGGAAACTGGCCAGATTGCTTGATCTGCCTCAACACCCTCTCCCAGTCCAGCTGCTGCACACCGTATAGGCCATTATATATTGAGATGTGGATCATGGTGTGGATTTAGCTCCAGCACCATGATGTATAACCTCCTGGCTCAACCTGAGGCATTACTGGAGGAATCTTGGCTGACCACATGTTGTTTGCATTAAACAGAATATTCAAGATATTCTACTACTGTAAATTAGATTCCAAGGCAAAAAAGCTACAACTAGTGCCAGCTTTTGACAGCCCTTCAAATTAGGCACTGATTGGTTTAAAAAATTAAAGAGAATGCAGGGGTGAGTGCACACAATATTGTGGTGATTTGTTATTTTTCTGAAACTAACAGAAAGAAACCAATGCCAGGTGTGTCTCCTCTCTTAAAAGGTATCCACATAGAGTTAAATCAAGGCCAACTGGACCGTGTTTGTAGGTGCTCAAAGATGTTTCACTTCTCATCCAAGAAGCTGCTTCAGTTCTGATGGACTGGTGGGGAGTCCCAGCTATTTAACCTGTGTGGGGACTTTATCCACTCTGTAAAAAGTTAAGAAGCTTCTTGGATGTGAAGTGAAACATCTTCAAGAATCTACAAACACAGTCCAGTTGACCTTGATTCAACTCTACGTGGATCACAATGACCAGGATGACTGAGATCCTACACAGACTTCTTACCAAAGTGACTCATGGCATCCTA
This sequence comes from Myripristis jacobus, assembly GCA_900302555.1. Lineage (NCBI taxonomy): Eukaryota > Metazoa > Chordata > Actinopteri > Holocentriformes > Holocentridae > Myripristis > Myripristis jacobus. The sequence continues at coordinate 31,046 of OMLB01017929.1, forward strand.
CATGGAGCATTCCCCTCCAGAGAAGTCATGATGCAAATGAGAGTATGTCCCAGTAGCTGGTTCAGAAAAGGAAATTATTTTCTTAACATAACTGATGTCTATTTAGGATAGGCTACATTGCTCAGTCAGTTAATATTCTGCCTTTACTGGCGGGGAATTCAATTGGGTGTGTAAGGGATTGCTGCTGTCTGCTCCAGATGCCAGTCAGTCAATTATCTGGCCACCCCAAAATTACCTTACATAACTTTAACCAAAATTACCTACAAAACTTTATGGAAATGTTAGTCATGGGCCAAGAAAGAGCTGATTAACTTTTCATGATGATTGGTCAAAAGGAGCGTGGCAGTGGACATCACCAATTACAGAAAGGCAGACAACTTCTGAACAGAATCACATAACATGGCAGAAATTGGTGGAAAGCTTGGTGGAGCATGTGGCAAGAAAGCGCTAGTTTTGACCTATCCCAACAAGGTCCATAACTTCCGAATGGATTCACATAACACCACAAGATTCTGTGTAACGTTGGTCATGAACCATGGAAGAACAAAAACTTTGCATCACAACTGAACAAAATGGGGCATGGCAGTGGGCGTGGCCTATCACAAAAAGTTTATTGAGCATTACCTTCAATTAACAGCATGAAAAGTAAGAATTGACAAAAGTTTAATTTGGTCAACTATGTGACATAGAAATGCCATATCCTGAGAACTGCATAGCGTTCACAGAAGTATGCACTCTACCGGGTGCCATCTTTCCAGTTGCAAGGAGAGTTGCACTTGCACACAATATTGTACACAGCACTGCAGAAGCTTAATAGATTGTTTTTTATTAAGCCAATTCACACCAGTGTTCACCACCCACAGTTTGGTGGGCTAGTGGAGTGTTGTAATGAAATACTCCAAGTTATAAGTCAAATTTGGCATGAGAATAGCCAGAACGGTCATTGTCAGTGCTGGACATACCCCAGGCCTCCACAGGTTTTTCCCCCATTGAGCTGCTGGATGGGCATAAGTCCAAGGATGTGCTGGACCTGTCCAAGCATGAGTAAGAAGGAAATTCAATATACTCTGGACCTGCTAGCAAAACTCCATTCACTGGGTTAGACTGTGCAGGAGAATTTACTCCAGGCACACAAATGTTAGTAGCGACTGTAAAAGAGAAGTACCTAGCTGACAGATTTTGTACCCAGAGGCAGAGCACTTCTCTTACTCCCCACTTCCAGTTCAAAATTACTTGCCAAGTGGCACAGGCCATTTTTGGTTGCACGGTGAGTGGGATGTGTCGATTATGAAGTAGTGCAATCTGACAGGTTGGATGAACCATAGATTTAACATCTCACTCTCAAAAGCTTGGAACAAAGTGGTCCCTATTCCTCTACCAAGATGATGGACAGAGTGAGTTGACACAGGGGAGTCCGTCTTTTGTGATGACCATCACTCACTGGGCCAGAAAGCAGAAGTGGCCACAGTGAAATCGGGCTTTGTTGTTATTGTTGTTGCTGTCCTTGCCAGAACGCACTAACCTCACACACCACCACGCTGAATCTGCCCCCCGGGTAACAGCATGTCTCTGACCCAATCGTTCCCCAGAATACAAGCAGAACGTTTGGTCAGAACTGAAAGCAATGCTGTACAAGGGATTAATACAAGAGTCCCACAGTAGCTGCTGCAGCTCTTTTGTGTTGTTTCCAGCCTGACAGCATTATAGGCTTGTGCTGCAAGGTATATTTGGCTTCCAAATTCATTGCCTATCTATTGCCCAGCCCCAACAAACCCCTGGATTGGGTTGGCAAAGCATGATTGGGGGGGTTTGAATCTTGGCTGGGTTGCAATAACAAGCATTCACTCTTAAATCATGGTTTGTCATTAAATATTGTTGCAGGAAACTGGTTTAAAATTAAGAAGGATTACATTTAAATCACTCATTAAATCTGTTTAGTTTTCACTCCAAACCTAGATTACGTTGAATCATGTTCATGTGCCAAAACTTTGAACTCTGGTTTAAGCTATGATCCAGTATTAACTTTAAACCTACACTTGAGGTGGTTTAACCTTCAAGTTACAATGTCTGGGTAGGCTAAGTACTGTGCTAACTGTGCAGAGTACTGCAGTATAGTTGTTAGCACAGTATAGCAAGGAGCTAGCAACACCGTTTGCTGTGCACTAAACAAAAAGTAATGAGACTTTTACAACATATACAGAGTAATGTTGTTTTACTCTTTTATACTCCCCTGGTCCTATGAATTGGCCTGTTTTGGGCAAAAATGGAGAATTTGGTCAGAGAAGCACTACTATCTTGGTTTAAGTCTGATTATTTAATTGAGGTTTAAATCACTTAACTTGGATTTACCAAATCAGGATTAGTTTTTACTTGTTCTGCTTAATTTAAAATCTTAATTTTAGATGTATTCCTTTAAAGGTGAACTATGCAGTTTCAAATGAGAGGCATACCACTTTGTTTGCTCATGTTAAGGATGAGGCTGAGGAAGGATGAAACCCTTTAGGTTCCTGCCAAAACTAATAACCCATAGAAGGAATGTAACACTTTGAAATACCTTCCTTGAATCTACTATTCTGACATCAAATGTACACAAAAATAGACAAAATTGGACAAAAGGCTGTTATGATGGGGTAAAAGAATTGTCATGAGCTCTATTCTTTTGAGAATCACCAGTCTTTACCAGATCAGAACAAGACGGCTTGCCCTCTGCCTTTAACTCTAGTTTTGTTGAACTAATAGTTAGAACTAATCTTAGCTTGAGACCATCCTTTTTGGTGCAAGCCAGTCTGTGTCCCGGCCTAAGTCAGGCTGTCGCGTTAGGTGGCTGGCAGGATGGTGACTGAGCGTCGGCTGAGAGGTGGAGAGAGCCGGCAGCGGCCCGTCGGGACAATATGGTGCATCTGCTCCTGATTAACCTGAGTGTGTATACGCTGCTTGTATTTCAGCAGGTGCACGAGCGAAATCACTGGATTGAAGACACTGCAGCTGGAAGCAGCAAGTTCCATTCTAAAAAGGCTGTTTGTTCATACATTTATAGATTTTTTAACCAATCCCTAAAGGAAGAGGGGGCAGTAGTAGTCATACTATTACAGATGGCACACACTTTAAATTATACACACTTTGCCCTGCTTAGTGGGTTTGTGATGAATAAAACAAAGGCAGATCCAGAAACAATCTCCTGTCTCCTTTTTACTATAAAGGCTTAACAATGCTTTAGTTAGCCTTTTACCAGAGCTAGGTGGGAGCGCTGAATCAGAGACCCTTCATCCTCTCTGATCTCTAATCTACTCTCAAGATGCACACTCGTTCTGAACCAGCGTGAGGAGAGGCGCACTTTGTGGAAACTGTGTGCACAGTGTCAGCTTGTGGCTTGTTGCTATTAATTTCTTGACTCTTCAAGTTGTCTCCATGGAAACTAATGAAACAGGCAATATACATTAAGAGACAAATTTACCCTTTCAAGCACATAAGTGGTCTTTTTGAAATCATATTCCATGTGTAATTAAATCATACTCAACTATTTTCAAGTAAAATGACTTAGGGTAAATGGCCTAATACACTGGAAAAACAAAATGTGGACTTAAAGATTTACACATTAAATAGCGGGCTAAGTCAATTTGATGTACAATGCATGTGCAACAGAAGAATAAAAGCGGCATCATAATTTATTTCAAAGGATTTCAAGTTCAAGTGAGGACACTGCATAGTGTAAAATGTATGAAATACATTTTACACTCAGTAATATTAAGTCAGCAACACATGCTGTGGAGAAAATTAAAGTGGAAAGGTCCTCCTGTTAAATTAGCTATTGCCTCATTTTAGCCCTGCTGATTGATCGATACCTAGACATTAACGGATGGATTATTGGAACACAAACATTATTTGAGAAAGCCATTCTGGTGTGCTTTGTGAACATAAACACTTTATGCAGCCGCTTGATAAACAGGTATTGGGAATGTGTTGGGGGGGAATATGGAGAGCCCCTCGCTGCACTGATAAACAAACATCCCAGCATCAGTGGAGTAGAAGGGGGCCTGTCACCCCGTGCGCTTTCTGACATTAACATTTCAAAGCGTTTGTAAGCTGCTGTCCAATCTTGACCTGCACTTGTTTATTTTTTGGAGTGGCTGCTTCATCTGCAGCGGTATGAGCGCCGCGTGTTTATCGATGGATAAGGGGAGAGAGGGAAAAAAAAGCATGACTCAGCGCAGAAAATCAAATGCCAGTGACAAATTCATTTCATATTGAGGACAAGACGGGACAACATATTTGTGCTGCAAAAGTTGTATTTGCACCAGTGCGGCCAGCGAGTACTGCAGCCCTGCTTTAATTATGAATCACTAAAATGATGAATTACTTATGTCTCTTGAGACTTATGATCTAATGCGCTGATTATAGCCTTTGGAATAAATGAGGAAATTGAGACTCTGGATGTCAGTGCACATTAAACTACAAAATTCTAGCTGTAATGCTAACAGCAGCAATAATTCTATAACAATAATAACAGAATGAGAAACATTAAGGCCGACTCATCATCATGGTTATATGTGAGTATGTAGATAAGTGCATTAATAGGCATATGCATAGGTGTATAGGGGAGTATGTATGCGCATATGAGTATATCTACATCTATATCTTTATATTTAGCGTTACATCTATCAATCTATCTATCTATGAACACCACAATCAGTTGATTATACCTAGGATTATTATCAGTACTACCAAATTTTCTTGCCTAATAAAATGAAATTTATGTAGGATATTTAAACCTGTGAAGTCAAATGTTTTCTTCTTTTTGTCTTTTTTTCTGTATAGCTGCCTTGTTAAAATTGCTATTATATACTTTTATTTATTTTAAGATGTTTTTTCTATACATTGTAATATTGAAATAGAACATATGAAAAATGAGAGTGAATGTGTGTGAGAATAAATTTAAAAAAAAAATGTTGTCAGAATTCCCTGTGGGAGTAACCTCTATAGGCCTGCTGATGATTCATATAAGATCAGTCATAAGACACCACATTTCATACATATGTAACATGTATTTTTGTTTAAAAACTGTGGGAAAGAACACAATGAGTTGCCAGTTACTGGATTTCACTGAGCATATAAACCTTGACTCACCTAGCAACAGTAACTAATGGCAGCAAGACTTAGGATCAATCAACTGTAAATAAATTAACCATTAGCGGCTCTTCATCGCACCCTGATTTAAAAATCATCTTTGTGCCTTTGCAAACATTGTGATGGAAATCCAATGACAGTCTCACCATGATTTAGCTTAAGTGCATGCTGTCGAGTCAGGATGGCAAAATAAGTGTGTGCCAGTCAGGTGTTGGAGTTTAATCCCACATGTATATAAACTATAGCTCAAACTGAGCTGTTAGGTTGACTGCAAGCACAGGTGTTCAGTTCTCCCCTCAGTTCTGTGTTCAGGTGAGACTGTGCTCGGGCAAAAATGATCCCATAAATCATCTACAATAGCTTATTTCCACCTATAGTTACATTTTTTTTTAAGTTAAGTGACCTCTAGTGGTCCTGTAAATAATGACACTGTGGTGTAATATAAAGGGAGTGCCAAAATCAGCATAAGTAAGCTGGTGGGGTGGAGGATGGATCAATCACACACACATATATATATATACACACACACATGTATGCATGATCATATGCAGATATAGATATTGTCATATTATCGTTTTTAGGCCTGTTAACATTAGCTACCTAATTTTAGTGAACTTTAGTTTCTTAACCTTAACCCTGACCTTTTCCTAACCTTAACCATTAACCTAACCTTAACTATTACGACAAACCTTTCCCTATTCTCGGTATTCTCAGTGGCTAGCGTGCTAGTTCGCCGGGGAAATGGTCCTTTGGGTCGTATTAGAGATGGTCCTGTGGGTCATATGCAGTGTGTGAGATAAGGGGGAGCTAAGGGGAGCACAGCTCCCCTAGTGGTGACATGAGCTCCCCTGGCTGGAAACATTATGAAATTTTGGGGGAGCGATGCCTGCGGATCTGGTTGATTATTATTATCAGTTGATTATTTATTGTGCAATGCCGCGATTCACAGTTAATCGCGCTGCATCCATTAAACAATTTTGCGGAAGCAGGAGGACGGCATGATTTACGTTGTACTTACTTTGGTGGTCCATGAATTGATTTTTATCATGTGGATTGAAGTTTGCATAGCCCATATAAATGCTCGGGAAATCTGTTGTGATATTAATGGTATCACCCGTGTGCAACGAATTTTCTCTTTATAATAATCCAATGTCTGTTCCGTGGTAGGATATTAATGCAACGACCAGCAGCGTTAGTAAGAGGTGTAGGCTATTGATGCATATGAAGTGGTTCAAACTACCCATTAAAATGCAGGAAATTGAATCGTGAATGCTTAATGCTTTTCTGTGCCCCCCCTGGATTGCAGAACTTGTTGGTTCAGCTAGTTATTTCAGTTAGTTCTAGTTAGTTATTTCAACTCCTTTTGCTGCCAGCAACGGCAACATTTTAATTATGAATTTTACTGCACTGGAGGTTCTGTTGGTGCGTTGGTGCCTGTCAGTCTGCCTCCCGGGGCACATAGCCCGGCTGACCCCCAGCGTCATTAGTCGCTGCTCCCTGGAGGTGTGCCTTGACTCACCAGAAAAAACAGAGAGGCCGCATTTTATTTCCGTTTTTCAGATTGTTCTATGCAGATGCCAGCATCATAAGCAGATGGTCCCTGAAGCCTTGATTCACCGTGATTAACCTGAAAAAATGCATATTGTACCAATATGTAGCCTATTTTATTGTGTTTTCTACACCAATCTATGAATGTTTTTATTGTTTTAAAGGTGTATTTTCAGTCACTGTTCAAGATATCTTCCACATCCAAAAGAACCCCAGAGGCATTATACAATATTGGGTGACTGCATGGCAATAATAATTTGCTTCTCCATTCTATCAAGAGGAACAATTAACAGTTATAATATAGCATACACACACCCTGATGCAAATTTCTTAAGCGCTGCTTCAAAAATTTACACGAAGTTGCTGAGTGGTCGGACCTTGCAAGGCATCTGGTATACAACCAATAGACAGGGATCAGTGAAAAAAAACAACAACAAAAAAAGACGATTTAATTAAGTAAAAATTGCAATAATCATTTGTCATAACATGGTCAATACCAATGGTTTTTCAAAGAGGGGTCTGGGGTCACAGAGGGGCTTCCAGGGTCCTCAGCAAAATAGTTTAATTTCACTGTAATTGTTTATAATTAAACACAAGAAATCTGATGTCAATTCAGTATCACTGATCTCACTGTTAAATACATACTTTTAATCATTATTAATATTGTTTTCTTGTAAATATTTTAAATGCTTTTTTCAGGGTTTTTCCACAGCACAGTCCCTTCAAATGGGGGTCTTTGGCTTAAAAAGTGTCAACCTGAGTGTCCAGAATGTGAAAAACATCCAAACCTTATATTATATACTATCCGTCTAAATTACCAAAGTTGTGGAAATATCAGGAAGCTGATTAATGATCAATCATTAACTGATGGAGAAGGGGTGGGGTTCAAAAATTTCCCACTTCTCCCCACGCATTTTCAAATATGTGTGTGTATTGAGCTGTTCATTGTTGGATATTATTTCATTTTCTTTCTCTCTGTTTGTTTTTATGTTTACTATCCTTTTACATGTTCAAAATAAATCAAAATGAACGACTGAATGAATCAACTGTAGGCTTACCTCATCAAGTATAGCAATATGAAATAATCTGGCCCTCCTCCCACACACCTTAATGGAGTACCACCACAATTACAATCAATATGTAATACCCAAAATATTCATCATGTGAGCCTTGAAGAGTCGGTACAAAATACAAACCCTGAGGGGATCATTAAGAAAAGCAGAATTATAAATGAAATAGGTTATACTACACTATTGAAAACAATAATAAATGTCTCAAACTTGTTACATCCTCATCAAATTTTCCCAGCTAATATGCACAATCAAGTCATTATTCTCGGTGAAAATTGACACGCACAGCTACTCACTTTTATTATCCCACATCCACAGGCCTTTTATTCAACTTATTTGTAATACTTATTACATTTCAGATGCAGTATATAAGTGAAGCTATCAATATGTGTCGTTGTTCTGCATCCCTAACTAATTAATCTGATCCTTCAGTAGTAAACAAATGAGCTGTAATATATTGAAACTCCAGCCCCTTTATCATCTCAATAAGTGGTGCTAAAAGATTAGAGTTGTCATCTGTGTCCATGACCGCTGCAGAGAAACACACTGCGTTACCATGACGCTCATCACTGACAAGCATGGAATAAGCGAGCTGTTGTCTCCAGTTTTCAGTATGTTTGTATTTTTACCTTGGATTAGATGATGTCAATAAAAGCTTTCAAGGTTTTCAATCTGATACGTGAAGAGCATCGAGAGGGAGCACGGTCCCGCTGCTATGTCATTATGGAACAAGAGGTTTTCTTTATTACTCATTTGGTTTTGAGCCTCTCGTGGGTGATCTACTGCTTTTTTTTTTTTTTTTACCCAGTGTTTCATTGTTCTTAGCTAAACTGCAGTTGGTTTCAAGGCAGACTGAGGCGGTGGTGGCATGACGGAGAAGTTCAGCCCCCCTGTGTCTGCCCTGGGGAGTTTCGTGCTGCCCTGACAAAATGGAATTATTACAGGAACAAATTAGAGTCGGTCCCTGTTGATATGGCCCCAGAAGGCTGACATTTCTCTGGGCCTTTTTCTGTTTGGTGGCTGCTGCAGGGTAGCCCACCCTCCTCCCCAGATGCCCTCCTCCCATACCAGAAACCAAATACTCTGGGAGTTGGAGGGGGACGAGAACCTATTCTCCCCCACATACCCGTACACCTCCTACCAATCCACCCCATCCCCCTGCAGACCCAGCAGGGGCAGCTATCACATGGCAGGGCATTCACCGAATGGATTTTAATGAGACATCAGAAGAATTAAGGCTGATAAAAAAGCCCCGTATCCCCTAATTTCCCCTCATTAATTAGACGGAAATTGCACTCATCAAAGGGATCCTGCGATGAAGTCTCTCGGTGGGGAACTTGGCCGGAAAAGAGAGGAGCTGGTTCCAGGGCGTTGAGCGCTCGCTAGCCTCCGGACGTTGTTGCCCTATGAGCGAAATGGGTTGGCCCCGCTGAACGTCGCTGGGGGCTCAGAATCAGTGCAAGCAGTCTCAGTGGTGTGGGATCTGTACATGTAGTCAAGCGGAGAGCTCGACTTAAACCCAGCCAACACCTCTTTGACTTATTTACCCAGTTTTCCCATCTTTTCATTTGTAGAATGCAGTGAACACATATATTTTTTTAAGCCTAACAAGATAGATTTAATGAATATATCATAGTAAGCAGTATCACATTGATAGTTTGTCCCAATCTCCCTGTCTCTGTCTCCTTGTCTCTCTCTCTCTCCCCTCCCACCCAACCGGTAGAGGTAGATGACCGCCCGCCCTGAGTCTGGTTTTACCTGAGGGTTCTTCCTGTTAAAGGGGAGTTTTACCTTGCCACTGTCGCCAAGAGCATGCTCAGGAGGGAATCTGTTGGGTTTCTTGTTTTTTTTCTACTATAATTTGTAGAGCATGGTCTTTACCTGCTCTACCTGTAAAGCGTCATGCGCTAACTTCTGTTGTGATTTGACACTATATAAATAAAGTTTGATTGATTGATTGATTTAACATATGTGAATAGGGTCTTGAAAAGAGATAGTTAGGGTTATGGTTAGGGTTAGGGTTTTGTCCTCCAACATGCATAAATGTGTTAGGGTTAGGGTTAGGGTTAGGGTTACGGTTAATGCATGTTACCAGATATTATTGGATGCTGATAACAGGAAAAATACAATTGTAAACAATAATTTGCGCAAAACCATAGTATTTGTGCATTCAGTAATTTTATGTACACTTAATTTCAGGAAGCAGCACTTGTAAAGTAGTGTTGAACCTTCTTGGATTGGATTAAAGTGATTATTTTTCAGAAAGTTAGCCGGGGGGAAGTCCACCTCAATATCAGGAGGCTAACAGTTAGCATGTAACAATGAAAGGAAGATAGCACCACTACTGTCCTACAGAACAACAAGAGGGGAAGTGAAATATCAAATTTTTCAAAATGGAATATATATCCCTTTAAGACTGACTGACCTAAAATCCCAAAATTCTGATGTCAGATTTGGTCATATTTCATTAGAAAAACAGTCTTAGGCTTTACTGACTGTGTTTATTTAACATATATATAATTCTGGCTACAAGTGCAGAATCAAATTGCTGACTCCAGGTGTGGTTTATGAATCGCCACATTTTTATTAGGAATCAGAGTCTCTGTTGAGCCAAATACTCACAATCTGTGGTCCTAGCTCACGAGGAGGCAACATTTTACCATGCAAATTAAAACTGCTTTGGGACAGGAAAAATCCTCCTCAATGTGCCTTCAAGGGAAAACAAACATAAATGAACATAAATCTGAAAGAGTGGCTGTTTTTTCCAGCCATTATACAGGTCAGTCAGGGTTTTTGATTATCGGTTACACAACTGCTCTCAGTTTATAATAACATGTTTGCCATGGACACATACTGTACCATGTGTTTGTTGAAACAGTTGTCAGGATAATTGGCCTTTTAAGAATCAGATGTACCTTCAGTGGAGAGCTATCGATTTCATAATCACAGCTGTAGTGCTTTCTTTGACCTCTCCTGTACATGGTGAAGAGCGATCCACTATGTCTCCAAGAGCGTAATTAGAATGGATCTAATATCTTTTTTATATGCGTCCATGACTCTGCTGAACCAGGCTGCGCTCTTCCCCCTGCCAGACCTTTATTTACCCGTGTAGGCCTGGTGCATTTTGATAAGAGCCTCTGTCTGGAAGAATTAATGTAATGCCTACCCAAGGAGAGGGGTTTCAATTAGGGAGCAGGACAAGTTAGAATGGGATGAATTCAAGCAAAATGCACTAGCACCTCATCCGATACATGAGAAGAATATAGAATCCACCACACTTTTGAAGCCGAGAAGGCACCCTGTTTTTTTCCGCCTCAGTGAATAGTCTTTGTATACATCCACATTTTGAGCATCATTTCCATGCAGAGCATCCTTTCTCGTTTAGGTTGATGTACTGTCAGGGTCTGTGGAGCGCTGCCTATTTGTACACATTATGCGCTTATTCTTTATGTAAAATGGTGAAAACTCCCCCAAGTGCTGTTGAATGCAGCAAAGTGGTTCAGTGAGAGAAACTTGTGACAGATCTGCAGGAGTTGAGTCTTTCATTTTTCAGGAGAGCAGAACTTTGGGGGATCAGCGAGGAATGCATCGCAGGGGCCTGTGTTGACTGCTGAAGGATGTTGCGAGCCAGTCCTCATGAATTCTAAATCACCTTAAATTAATGAATGTGGAAATGCCACGCTGCAAATAGGCGTTCTTTGAAAGAGAGAGGAACCGGCTGTTAGCAGCAACACTGCTCATCGACAGTATAAAGAAAAAAAGACCAATGTGGAAAATTTGCATGACTTTTAGGACAGGACCTCAAATGTCCTCCCGTAGCTCTTGAGCCATCATGCCCCTCTCATCTTGTTTCTTCTCCCTCCTCCTTTCTGCTAACTAATGCGAATGCAGATTTCTTTATGTTCTTGGCCTTTCTATCCTGAAAGCACAAACAAGTCCTTCAAATTTAGAAGACTGTAGAATATCAAGATCGATCATCATCCACCCTTTTCCTTCCATCTCAGTCATTAAATATGACATAAAAAAAGCAAACTAACATAAACTATAAACACAAACCATAGTCTGGATATTGCCAGAAATTATATGTTCTTTAAAACATGTAGCTACCTTTTCTTTCCTTTCTGTCCACATCTATGTGCTTGATCATCAAGGCCAGAGAAAAAGCTCGGAGTGAATATTCATTGTTTCAAACTCAGTATATATAGAATGAGATGCAAACGCTTGGTTCGGTCTTTTATTAATTATCAGGAGAAACTAGAAGACAAAGGAAGTGCAGTGCTGTTATTGCCATCCACAAGCAAATGAACTGGGCATCAACAGATGAATTAGGTGAAAGACTCGTGTTCAAAAAGGCGGGTTGAACCTTTTTTCTGCGGCTGCATCTTTCAGTAGTAAATCCCTTCATAGATCTAAATGTAACGTGTCATGTCTACTTATATCATCAGCCAATCATAGCACAGGTGTGTGGAGAAATGGCTTGTCTTGCATGTCAGCGTAGCAGAAATACACAGACATGACAGAAATCTAACCACCTGAATAACTTGTAACTGTTGAAGAAAAGAAAAAAGAAAGAAAGAGAAAATCGAGAGAGAGAGCTCAACAATGCTTTATGTCTGCAAGACAGAGCGTATGTCATTTGGAGGACGCCTTTATCCAAAATGCCTCCGAGTGCTTATATTTGGGGAAATCAAACTCCTCATCCCACAATCCAGTCACTCACTAAATCATGAATCCGGCACGGATGTTTACCAGTAAATGTCGTGCAAGTGAGAGTTGTTGAGCTGTCCCATTTAAAAGGTGAACAGCTTTTGAGGGTTTTAAATGAGGTTCCAATGAGGACACAGAATAGGAAATAAAGGGGAGAGAGGAAAGGAGATTTAGCTCCGAGTTAAAAGCTGCTTCCTCAAAAGAAACCCTTTGTCCTCTGCTAAAGGGAAATTTCAACTTCCTGGGCTGAAGTGAAGTCATTATTTGATAGTGCAGCACTCTTGCATTTGTATGTGTAATTACCCCGGCTTTATTTATCTGGTATTTTTTTAGTCATTTACAGGGTTGTAAATATTATGTACCCTACCTTGTATGATAAAGATATATCATTTTGATGCACATGATCAGCCTGATCCACTGGGACAAAACTGAATCATATGAAACTTTAACCTAGAAAACATCACACATTCTTCCTTCCTTTGCTGAGATGCTATGTGGTCATAGTCTCTTGACTTTCCATTCATACTGTATTCCCTTCGCTGCTGCTGGTTATATTTAATTGAAAGGTAGATTAAAGTTTAAAATCTACATTTGCTACATTGTTAACTTAGCGTCTTTCTTCTGCAGGCCGCCTTGCCAGAGAGGTTTGAAGCAGACAAAGCACAGCGAGCAGACCTCCAGAGGACGAGGGGTGAATCTGTGGCTTTGTCTGTGGATATCTGCCAAATGCTGTCGAAAAGGCAGAATAGAACGCCAATAGGGCTCGTGCAAAGACCCGCTTTCGTCTGTTGTGCGGCTTTTGGACATCCTCGCCTTTTAAATTACCATCTGCTAAGGATCAGAAAGTTTTGTTCTTCTGTGGTTGGGAAAAACTCCCTTTATGAGCAGAAAATCCTGACTCAAGAATCGGAGCAGCACACTTAGTGAAATGTAATCCCTAATGTGACTCTTTTAAAGAAAGTGAAAATACAAGGCAACAGGAAATGTCATCCCCAGCTATAATACAGCCCCCCTCTGGGCCAATCAGTAACTATATGTCACCTTGTTTTGACATGAAATTGTGGCACCCCCTTGGGCAAATCAGTGGCATTGAAAAAATAATGTTTAAAAAAAAAAGAAAACATAAACATCCATAAATTTCCCCTCCTTCTTTTCCCGTTGCATAACAATGCATATAGCAAATGGCAAAAGTCCATCAAGGGTGAGCATATTTCCACACAAAACAGTCTCTGAAATCTGTCATAACATGTCTAATGCCATGTGTTTTTCACAGCAGCTGGAAAAGTCCTCCAGT
>OMLB01017930.1:0-15618 GCA_900302555.1 Myripristis jacobus
AGTGTACTGCAGCACCACTGCTTCAAGGCCGATGTCATTGGCATGGGGGACGCTCAGCTTCACCCCTGGCATAGAGGAGGTTACAACACACTATCTCACCACTAATACTCACAGATCAAAAGAAAAGAAAGACAAAATAATCAAATAATAACCCAGGAAGACAAAAACAGTTTCACAGATTCATCAAATTGTTTCACCAGAATGAACCATATATAGCTCCAACAGCTGGGTAAAAGCTATGACACAGGACAGCTACAACATGACTTCTGAATGTCAGTGGACATTAAAATAACAAATAAATACATGAACTAGAAAAGGAGCATTTCCTAGAAATGCTTTCATCATTATAAGTGTGCATGTTTGATCAGCATGTCATACTGAGCACTTACATACTGAGTTGAACAGTGACATACAGGTGCTGACTTATAAATACACTGGGTGTGGATGGGGCTTCATTGACTTCCACGTATTTCATAACTCATAAACCATACATGTCATCAATATGAAAGTGTTGCTGACATGAATACAATGGAAGTAGATATATGTGTGTGTGTGTGTGTGTGTGTGTGTGTGTGTGTGTGTGTGAGTGTGTGTGTGTGTGTGTGTACCGAGGAACAACAGTTTCTTCTTGTTTGGACCAACCTAAAGCGTCAACATCCAAACTATTTTGGCACTAGAACAAAGCTATGAGCCAAATTTTGTGCATTTTCAGCAACAGGAAGTTTTAGTGGGACAGAAAGGAGGGAAGAAATACAAATGTTCTTTTTTTAAAGTAACTAGTAAAGTTAACTTAAGTTAACTAGTACACAAGTAAAGTAAAGGTAACAAGCAAAGCACGGTATATTAGTGAATTAGTTAAGTAGTAAAGTTCATCAGCTTTTACTCCGCATTTTAAATGAGCTTCTACTTACTCGTTGTAAAGTAGTTTACACCAGCTCCTATTTTACTTCGACCAAAGTCCTGAAGTGATGTGGCCTTCTACTAAATAAGCATGTTGGTGCTGTTTTCAGCTGTGTCCGGACAGGCCTTTACCTTTGAGGAAGTCCTCTCTGGAGATAAGGCTCTCATTGTCCTTGCTGAAGCCTGGTGCACCATACAGTAGAAAGTAGGAGCCCTCATCTTGGTTCACCCCAAGGAGGATCTGGGTGTCCTTGAAGTTGCCTGAGTTCAGCATGGTTTCAGGAGTGTCAGGCAGAATCACCCCGTCCACGACAGGAACAAATGAGAAACGGAACAGGGCCAACCACGGCAGGACCTGCTCACAAAAAAATGACAAGCCAGAAATGTATGACGAGGGTAATCTGAGTTATTGTGTATTAAACAAGGCATTTGGATCAAAGCCACTTGAGTGAAAACAACAGTGAACAGGACATCTGCCTGGATTAAGCACAATGACTCTGAGCTATGTAGTGATACGTCACTCCTGGAAGACACTCTGACTCTGTTTGCACTGCAAGCAACACAATCAACAAGTCAACGCTAATCCGTTTGATGGCCAACAAGCTTGTTGGCCCAGAAAAAGCTTTTTGTGGTCATCAGCCAGCAACAGCCAACCAGACTTCCACACTTACTTGTTTCCCTGCCAATGTAATCTGATTTTGTGAGAAATGGCTCTGTTAAGTGTAAAATAGTTGATGCCAGCCATTTGAGGCTCGCTGAGCCTCCACAATTTTTATTTGAAAGACTGCAGGGATAAATGTCTCAACAATTTTTTATCAAGTCGCCAGGCACTTGAGCAGACTTCTGATTTGACAATAACTTGCAGTAAGGCAAATTTCAGTGGAAGTGCTAAAAAAAAATCATCTCTCTAGGACCTATGGAGCCATTTGAATGATTTTTGATGTTTTGACTGTAATTTTGATTACCGTGTTTGTTTATAATAATGCCCTTTTTCACTAATCATGACCAAATTACATATAATATATTGGGCATGACCCTAGAACATGTGGAAAATGTTTTGCGCAAATTGCTGTAGCTGATTCCAAGATGTCAATTTTTCAGCATTGTGGCGCCACCTACAGCTGGAATGAATGATTTTTTTTTTGTGTTATTTTGTTTTAAGGTCATAATTGGAGTAAGCAATATTAGGATTAAGACGTGGAGCATTCTAACCTTTGTCAGGTTATTGAAGAATATTTTAGCCATGCTTAAAACTTCCTTTTTGAGTTTTTGCAGGAGATCAGGACACGTGGCGGTCCAGCTGCTTGGCGGCTCTTGCTCCTTCAGTGACTTTTATGGTGAATCCGTGAATGTGTGCTTTGGAAATGATGATCGACGACAAAAGCAAAAGAGGCGGAAACACATCGCATGCTAATTGTTGTCTGTGAAATGGACATATCTTGCGTAGCATTTGGTAAAGCCAGCCTAAATCAGGCTATGCTCTGCAGCTAATGTTGAGCCAGACGGTGCTAGCGGCCCACGGCCTCAATCCGCAAGAACAAAAAGCATTTGCGTTTCCACTGTCGTGCCAATAGCCCCACAGCCTTACTCTATAACGTGTCCATCACATGCCGTGTCGATATGAATGCGTGCGAGAGGGAAGTAGGCAGTGAGTGCTTGAAGTCTGCACATCCAGCACCAACTAACTACTGCAGAATGGAACTGCTTTTTTCCTTTAGATGCCACTTTGTGCATTGTGTGCTTTAACTGCCTTGTACTGAGACCTCAGTTTTTCCAGTTTTTCGTGGACCTTTAACGTTGTGGCGTTGGATCACCACCGCTGCCAGGTCTCTCACTTTGTTGTGCATAACGTCCTCATTTTGGGAAACAACGTCGATTTGGTGTTGGGTGTTATCCTCTGCCCAGATAGTAAGCAGAGCCTTAAT
Organism: Myripristis jacobus; assembly: GCA_900302555.1. Classification (NCBI taxonomy): domain Eukaryota; kingdom Metazoa; phylum Chordata; class Actinopteri; order Holocentriformes; family Holocentridae; genus Myripristis; species Myripristis jacobus. The sequence continues at coordinate 2,826 of OMLB01017930.1, forward strand.
GTCCTCATTTGACCAGCACTGTCAGTTGTTCTCCATTTTTCTTTTCTCTGTTATTTTTCTGCTACGAAAGTGAGCTGCTGCACTGACATCTGTACGTATCAGCTCCACCTGTCTTCTTGCCCAAGGCCAGGTAAGCTCTTAACTCTGCCTCAGACCTCAGTTAGTCCTGTCTGGTCTATGGGTATTCGCTAAGCAATTGCTCTACTGAGGGCCCACTCACATTACCAAGTTTGATCCGCGCCCAAGCACGTTTGCCCCTAAAATCCAGATTATTTGACCAGTGTGATCGCTCCATATCGTGCTTGAATACAGTACACTTCCCCCGCTCTGGCACGGTTGGAAGGGGTGTGCTCCAGCACGGTACGGGCGCATACACGAGTACATGCACAGTCACGCACGCAGCGCACGGACGTAAATCATGCAACTTTCCTCCTGCCTCTGCAAAATTGTTTAATTGTTTAATGCGCGCAGCGATTACCGGCGAATGGCTGCGTTGTGCAATCAGTAATCAACCATGTTGTCTGTGTCATTGTCCGTTGTGCTGGTGCAACCGTGTATAAACAAAAGTCAGTTTATAATGAAAGTAGCCTACGGCAGTCTGTGTGCGCGGAGATCCGACAGACCTGGTGCACCGCGCTGGCACCGGCCAGAACCGGCTGCGGCACTGCACGGTGCGCGGCCACCCAGTCACCCGGTCTGCTGGATCTGACAGGTGCCGCTCCGGCTGTCAGTTGGACCTTTCTGAAGAAGGAGGAAGTTACCTCCGAAGCTGTCAAGGTAAATTAACATCCCATGTCCGATTAAAAGGAACAAAAACATCTTTTAGTTAAAAGGAAGACATGATGAATGCATTTGAACTATACTGACTTATGATGATGTCGGATCATGCCTGTGTCATATTTCAACGTGATGACGTGCATACCGGGGGCAGTCGCGCTTGGGCGCGTTTGGGCTTTAGGTAATGTGAGTGCAGGCCAGCCGGGGACTTAAGCATGATACGGAGCAAATGGCCCTAATGTGAGTGGGCCCTGAGGTGCAATCAAAGACCGGAAGTGACAATGGTAATGCAACTGGCCTTGGCATACACTAGCACGCCCGCATTTGGCGCTGGTGTAGATCGTGGGCTTTTGGAAAATGGTCTGCAAATGTTGTGTGGTGTGGTGTGGACGGAACACCAAAACATTCTTAAATCTACCAGGCTTCATGTGAAGATGCAAACGCTATATTCTGCATTACCTGCCACTCCTGGTCAATGAGTTCCTGTGGCGATTTACTGCGAAGACAATCCACCAGCTCCGTGTCATTACCCTCGTTGCAGCCAACTAGTTTGCCCAGCAGGGTGGCTCGTCTGCGGGCCTCAGCGGGACTGACGGAGGCCCAGGGGCAGTTGGGAACCCCACTCTGCAGGATGGCCCGTGTGAAGGTGGGGCGGCTGTCTGGCGACAACAGGTGGAACCCGACTGAAGCACCACCAGCGCTCTCACCAAAGATAGTCACCTGTTTTAGGGGTCAAGAGGTGAAAGATATTGTCATTTTCAAGGCCCCTGATTGTCCCTGTTTGATAATAACTATTGTTGATGTTTGCGTATAAATTTATATTTGTTTCGCCAAAACACCAAATCATTTTAAAAAATGTGTTCACTGAGGACAGATGAACAACAAAATTAACTGACAAAGATGAAGACTAAAGACAAACACACTTTGCAAACAGATTCTGTTCATTATCTTTTTTGTAAGCCTTGTTTTCATTTTTATTTTGGTTAACAAAAATGTTTTTTCCACACCTAGTTTTTGTTAGTTAGTTTGTTTTCGCTGCCAATAATAACCTTGGCTTGGAATAAATAGAACTGTGTGGCTAACATGAACCACATCAGCAATCAACAGACAACAGAAACAGCAGAAAAAAGACTAACATAGAAAAATACTCAAAATATACCAGTATTCAAAAAGTTACCTGAATACAATACATTAAATACAGTAAATGTTATTTATTAATTCCACCCTTGGCCTGATACAGGCTCTGTGTGGTTTAGATTTGAAATCTGGTGCTTCTTCTACCCTTGAACTTCTGTGTTGAAACCGCTGATCTAATTAAATAGTATATTAATCTAGTATATTAATGATCAGGGGTTGGAACCATCAGTGCAGTTTCACAATCTAAATAATGAGAATTATATTAAGAAGAAAACAAGTTTTGACAAAATGAGTTGCTTCAATAATGTAGTATGCAGTATATACCATTTATTTATTATTATTTTGGTGATACTCAGCTGTTAAAGCTCACATGCCATTTTCTATAAGTTTCCTGTAATTTCTTTTACAGGTTTTTAAAAATCAGTTTATCCAGAAATGTCTTGGAAATTTTCCAACATTGTTTAATAATTATATTCCGAAATTTCCACAACTGATTAGCAGCTCATAAAATTTTTAGTACCACAAAGGTAATTGATAGGCATATTTCAGCTGATATAGAATATATGGAGGAATTAGGCAGCCACACAGTTTGGCCTTCTTTCTATCACATGGAACTTATAGCCCGATGGAGGACATATCCATTAATATTTGGTACAAAGACACTATGGGGTGAACATGGTGCTCTGTAGTAGTCCTCATTTTACGATGTGAGCTGGAGCCTAAACATACAGTGACTTCCACAGAATGTTATGTTAAAATGTTAAAGAGGAACTAAACCCAAACCCAAATCTGTGTGAAGCCTGACCTCTAATGGTGAAAAGTAGAATGCCTGGTCTTTGGTGGCAGGTGATGTCACCACCTGTTGATATCTGTGGGTGGTGACATCACCTGTCACCCTACTTTTCACCATTAGAGGTCAGGCTTCACACAGATTTGGGTTTGGGGCTTAGTTCCTCTTTAATGTCTACTGGTATGTTTCCACCATATTGCTGAGTCTTGATCTGCTCAAATCAGTTTGTAGATGAAAAACTCCACTAGTGCAGCTGTGCCGAGCAGACTACAATTCTATCTCTTTCCTTTCCTTTTCCTTGATTTAGTGGCCAGCCTTCTCCCAAAACATCTCTTCAAATCAATGTGTGCATTGTTACTTAGGCACAAGAGATCATGACATTTACCCAATGTAACAGAGTCAAAATAAACTAAATTAACAAATACAATAAGTCTGAGGTTTACCTGTTTGGGGTTTCCACCAAAGACATGGATGTTGTCCTGGACCCACTGCAGTGCCATCCTCTGGTCCAGCAGACCCACATTACCAGGAGCTTCAGAGGATCCATGCAGAGCCAGGAAGCCAAAGGCACCAATTCGGTAGTTCATAGACACCACAATGACCGTCTCACTGTGGGCCAGGTAGCGACCATCATACACATCCAGTGAAGATGAACCACTGTAAAAACCTGGAGATAAAATGAGTAAATTAGTAAGTTTTTCAGGTACACAGGCATTGAAAATACAATATGGTAGGCTGCATACCCTAATTAAAAAATGAGCATTTTTTGTAGTGAACCACTGGCTGCTGTAGAACACCAGCAAACTGTAGCTATCCACCTCCAACATGCACAAATTACAGGGAGATGGACACAGTTTAGCAGGAAATAGCCGCCAGTAAAGCTCTTCACCTCGAGAGCTGTAGAATATTCATGTCATTGTTTTTGGAGGGAGAACATTTTTGATGGTTTGAAGTTTCACAAAAAAATACCCCTCCAGCAGCACTATAAGGGCTGGGCGATATGGACCAAATCAAATATCATAATATCTTTGAACTGAATACCTTGATATGCTGATCGCTTGACAACACTGTAGGTATGACTGCTGGTGCTTTCATAAGATATTTATGCACAAGAGATGTTGAATAAATACTAAGTTATGTGGATATGATGACCAAACAGGTAGAAGCAAATAACAGAATTTCATCCCTTTACTGTACCGCAGCCTTTAAAACCAGGAAATGACATAACCTATGCCATAAAACATCATTACGATATCCAAAATCCCAGACGACATCTAGTTCTATATCACAATATTGATATAATATGGTTTACCCATTGTATTGGTGTGATAGGAGATGGAGAAGATGGCAAGAGACTGGAAACCTTTGCAAAATCACATAGTAACTCACTGGATGAAGAGACCACAATAGGGGTATGAGAAAAGATATCTTTTGATTGTAATTTGGGTGGGCTGTTACTTTAATTTTGAAGGACTATTTTGTGTCATGCACATAATCTGCTGATGTAATTCTAACACAGCGTGGGCATGCCCGGTGAAGAGGGATCCTTGTTGTAGACATAAAGCCACACTCTGGCCGAGCATCTGTTGTAAAATCCTGCTTGCCGTTTCCTTCGCTGACTCAGCATTCATGTTACTTGTCAGCCAATCTTGTTCATTTATATTAGACTGCCAATAAATCTGCTGCTGTAAATCCTGACGCTGGCACCGTCTTGTTTCGTGGAAATGGGCGAGAAGGAAAGGACCTCTCTAACTGAAGATTTTTATGATAGTGACAGCAATGGCTACATTTCCATACAAGAGTATCCAACCTACTGCTCATACTCTGATTAAATTTTTATTAAGGTTAATGTGATTATAATTATGTAAACCTTGTGTGTATATGTGTATATATATGATCCTTTGAGTCTCTGTGCTGCCATGGAAATACCCATAACTCATCAACTGTGTGTCCTATCTTCACCAAACTTGATACTTGGGTAAAAAGTGACAAACTACTGCACTGATCAGTTTGGTGGTGCTACATATATTATAGGTTTTGTGGTGTCAACAAACCTTTGGTGTCAACAAACCTTTGTGCGGCCATTTTTATTTGTGTTATGCCAGTGAGACGCTGCAAAAGAATTTCCAAATCAAAACAATTATATAAGACCTTATAGGACCATACCAGTGATTCTGCATGTTTACCATAATATCTACCATATATACGTCATTTTACTGCTAATCTTTCCCCAAAGCAAGCAGTTGTGTTTTAGAACCCCAATATCATTTTTCCTACCTGTTATCCAGCCACTGGTTTCCATTCATTCCACTATGATATGAAAATCAAACTTTCTTCACACAAGTCCTCCATATTAGTTTTCCTAAAAGCAGCAGCGCTGTTGTGTTTTGATGATATGAAATTGGGCGGAGTGAAATGGTCCCTCCACCAGGGAAAATAGTCCCTGGGGAGACATTTACTTTACACAGCTAATTATCAGTTCTGTGGTTTATGAATGGTGACAACTTTGTTAGCTGCAGAAGCAAAACATTATAAGGCGGGTGTTTCAACCAAAAATTCATAATTGAAAATTGAAGGATTTTGATTATGTGTTGTAAAATATCCCTGCATGATGCATGTAATGTAAAATGTAGGTAAACTGTAGTAGATGGGCCACATATTCAAAATCACTGGTATGGTCTTTTAAAGTGGAATGTAATTTGAGCACCAACCTCCACCATAGATCCACACCATGACAGTGAGGTTGTGCGGTCTGGGAGAAGAGGGCACCCAAACGTTGAGGTACAAGCAGTCTTCACTCATCTCCCTGTTGGGGTTCCACATCTCACTGCCTGGGAATCCAGGAAATGACGTGTCCACAAACTGGTAGCAGGCATTGGGGTAGGTGCTGGCCTCATACACCCCCGTCCACGGCCGCTTAGGCTCAGCACGACGGAAACGCCGCTTTCCCACTGGTGGCTCAGCAAACGGGATACCAAGGAAGGCAGTGACGTAGCTCCGGTCCGGTACCGGCAGGCGGATTCCGCGGACCCGACCAGCACGAGTCTGAACAGTGAGATCTCCATCGCTCTGGGAAGAGCAGGAAGGGATGAGGAGGGAGAGGACGACAACAGGGAGAAAGAGGAGGAGGGTCGAGGTCTGCATGATGGAGGCAAGGACGGTCTGTGTTGTTGGTGCTGCGGTTGTGTTCCCTTGTTCAATCTGTGAAAGCAGCGTCTGCTCTGCTTCACCTCAGATCTACAGAGACAGAGAGAGAGAGAGAGAGACAGAGAGAGAGTGAGAGATGTGATTACAGGGAGCAGGGAGGGAGAGAGATGGAGAACAAATTGAAAGAAGTGATAAATCAAATGAGGAACATGGAAGGAGAGAGGAAGGACACTTGTATACAGTAGTCTGCAAATGTCATGAGGTACATCTAAAGCTGGGTGATCCTACCACGGCCAATTAGGGCCATTGTAGGGAGAAAAAAATGAAGATGCAATATAGGGGGAGGGGGATTATATTCTGAGGAAAAAAACTGGCTATTCTCTGAGATTAAAGTTGTGCATTTATGAGGGAAAAAAACTCTGAAAATTCTGAGACTAAAGTCACAAAATCTCAGCAAACCAGTTTTTCTTCTACTCTGGGATTTAGTAAGAGGGAAATCTGGAATTTTGGCCCAGAATTACAGCATTACCATCCGCAACTGGACTTTGAAGCTACGGCATTAATGTGACCTATTCAGAAGAAAACAATATTGTGATTATGGGCTAAAATTTCCACGATTTCTGTATTTTTTCCCCAACAATGGCCCTAATACGCTGTCACAGAAACCACTGCTGAGATTTACTAGTCTTTACTATTTACTACTGTGCTTCAGGAGAGCAGAAACAATCCATATTGAAACTTCAGTTCTTTATCTAAAGACAGGAATATCCCAGAGGTATCCTCTCACTGAGTGGGTGGAGAGGATTCACCCTTAAAAATGTGATAATCTAAATTTCTGGGTTTGGGTTTCAATGCAGTGGAGAGTTTTTGTGATGATGGTCTAAAAGCTGTTTCAAAGGTTTTTCACCCTGACAAGAATCAAATTAGTATTCAGAGTTCCTGGAGGAAAATCTGAATGCTTGCATTTTGAATACTGAATAACTGCATCAATCAGTGGCTGGCCATCAGAGAGCAGCAACAATCTCGACAGATTTGGTATATGGACTCAGTCCTGGAACCTCTCCGCTCCCTCCGCAAAACCCCTCTCTCTGTCTTTTCCAAACAAGGCCACATTCCGCGGATGTAAAACTAGGATAAGCCGCACTGCCATTTACACAACCCTGGTCAGATTCCTCATCATGACCTTGTTTAAACTTAAACTGCCGTTTCAGGTGGTCCAGTCACAAGCGGACGGCACTAAGTGCAGGTGTGAACGAGGCTACACTGGAAAACAATGGAGACGCAGTGTGTTCCAATCACTCAAAGCACAGAACAGACTGTACGGCGTGAAATTCACATGTCATTTAGAAGTCAGCACAGAATACAGACAAGAGGATGGCAATCTCTCACACTTGTCTGCTTGTGATCAGATCACATGACACGGATGTTGACTACATGGTGCTGATGGTGCTGGTGCATGATCCTGAGTTCAGTTTGAAATAATTTTTGGCAAAAAAGTAAATCTATAAGCCAACGGTAGAGTGTAAATGGAACTGTCCTGTAATGTTTGCCCTCTTATGATAATGTAAGACAATGTTAGGGTGACATCACAACTTTCAAATGAACAGAAGAAGGGTTTTCCAAATTGTGTGGCTAGGCTAATTAGCAACCAGTTAGAGACATGACCAACAAGTAGCTCTGTGCAGAGGGTTTTATATTGGGGTGGGGGGAGCGGGAGGCCTGAGTGAGAGGGGCCGGCGTGGGGGCTGAGCAGGAGCTTAGTGTTGGTGTGGTAAAGAAATTTAGAAAGCTGAAACCCTGCAATAACGGCCTGGCGAGTAGATCCATGGAAAGGGAGTGTAAAAAGGACAACTCATGTTGCAGTTTAATGTCTGTAATTAGGGATGAGCGATGGAGTTGAAACCAATGTCATAATAACTCAAAAGATTTTTTTTAATTGATATAAAGAACATGATTAGACTTGTATTCAAAATCTTATACTTATTAATCAAATTAGTAATCATTCTGTTGTACTAAATGGTAAAGTTAGGAGTGGAGTCACACAAAATTAATATTCCCAAAACAACATGTCTATTTTTATCTGTCGTTTTAAACAATTTATCATCAGTTGAGACAGCAGGACGTTGTCACAGCATCCCAAAATTGCTGTATCACTGTGTGAATCTATTGAAATACTGAACACAATAACACACACACACACACACACACACACACAAAGCTGATGTCTGAATATTTAATCATCAGGATAATATGGCTAGACAGTAATATTAACATTGACAAACAATTGTTTAGAAAAGGGGATACGAGTTAGTGGCCAGGCTGAATTTTCACATGAGCACTTGTGTCTCTTGTGTAAACAGTCGAGAGGATGGGAAACCAAATCAATCACTTAAGTCCTCCTACATCTGCTTTTCTTCAAAGTCCAGTGCACGACTGAAATCAAGTCACTGCATTTAAAAATGAATCTTTTAAAAAATGATACCTTGTACGAATCTACACTGTTTATGTGTGGGTATTTGTTTGTGTGTGCACATGCGAGTACCAGAGAGCAATGACATCTCCAAAATAGATTCTCCATACAACCAACAGAGGTTGTTCAGAAATAGTATCTACACACACACACACAGACATACGCATGACCCCCCTCCCACACACACACACACCTGCCCCTTATCCCTTACAGTGCCTCCCAAGCTAATCCTGCTACTATGACATCTATACGTTACAAATTGTGTACAGCAGCTTCCAACGTGACAGGTGTGTTTAATGCCCAGACAGACAGCTGGAAACTGACATTGACATTATGCATTCGTCAGGAACTACAAATGAGCTGCTTCAGCGTATGTTTATGTTTACAGAGCCATGGTGATGTGTAGCAAATATCTTAAACCCCCCCGACCCTGCTGTCCTCGAGAAAATACTGAATCAGTTCCATTGGTGCTGCTGTGTTGCTGTGCCTGACCTTCCTGAGAAAAGACTCTGTCTCTTCAAGAGGAGAACATGATTATGATTTTAAGATGACCTTCCCTTTGCAACACTTATTTTACATAGAAAAATCCTCCTACGTGTTGATCTCACTGTAAAAAATGAGCTCTGGGGCTCACCACGTACAGCACTACTACACACTTTTGTTCCTTTCTGGCTAATTGTTAGTTGGAATGGCCCAGGTTCAATTCTGGCCCCCTCCACTGTGCCTATCTAATAAAGCAGAAACGTCCCAAAAATACCTCAAATGACAAATGAATAGGGATGCTACAACAGCTAATTAGGGCCATTATAGGGGGAATTATAAGATTATAAAGTCACAAATTTGCAAGAAAAAATTCAGAGAGCGGCAAGCGTCTGTGTGGTGTGTGTGGTTGATCCATCCTTGCAAAGTCTATCCATGTGGTTCCTTGACCAAAAAAAAGATAATTAAAAAATATTTTTTTCTTGTAAATTTGAGACTTTAATCTTGGATATTCTGAGATTTTTCCTCTGAAAATAACCCCTTCTAATTATTTTATCTTTGTTTTACATGTCCGATTTGCTCTGGGCAGCACAGCAATGTTTGCTTTATCCCACCTTCACAATACAGATGGCGGAGATAGCTACAAAAACACAGCCTATAATACTGCAATACTGTAATAATAATACTCCCTTGGCATTTACTTGTTTGGCTCAAGAGCAAGGCCTTTTAGCCCAAATGTTATGGTCACTGTGTATGATGGGACAGTATTGTATCTTAAAACTTTGATGATCATAATGGAAAAATTGGGTCATCGCAGCAGGAGAGAATGACAGGATACAGCAAAGAGAATGCGCTTTATATAGATTTCACAAATGTGTCAAATGGAACTAAATTTGAACATCAAAATTTAGCCGGGGACTGAACAAATCCTTCACACAAGTTCATTTTCACAGGTGATGTTGCATGGCTAATACTAGAGTGTGTGTGCTGTGCATCTGTCCATGCATTTTTGTGCAGTCAGCCGCATTTTGATTGTGTATGCACTAAGTAATGCTGTCAGATGAGATGAGACCAGAAAAGCAAAGGAGGACACTGACCTCATATACTGTAAGAGAGAAGAGAGGGAGAGGGGGAGAGGGAAGAGGGGTGTAGGGTTGGATGAGGGAAAGAAAGAAATGGATTCACGGACGGGGAGGGGTACGCTTATGCATCTCAATTAAGTTATTAATACCAGTCAAGACAGCTGCATGGCAGGGCCAAGGGGGAGAGTGGGGTAACAGGAAAGCAGGAAGGGAATAAGATGGCTGGAAGACGTAGGGATAAGGAGGGAAATTAGGATACAGAAAGTGAAGGACAGATGATGGGGAGGAAACTAGAAGATCATGGGATGAGGGGAGAGGTCTGCATTACATTACAGGCTCCTTAACACCAAGCAAGTTTGGAGCGGTTTATTCAAAGTGTCCTGCACTTTGGCCAGGTGAGAATAATATCACTGAAATTCTTATGGATCCACATAATCCAAACCAACTACAGGCAACTACCCCACAAAACAAGGGTTTTAGCCTGATATTCAGACTGAATGATTATTCTGTTTCCATTCCATTATTCAGCCTGAAACTGCCCCATGTTAGCTGATTTCTGTAGGCGGAGGGATTTGAATCCTGTGAGCCAATCACAAATGCAAGAGCTCTACACTGCAAAAATGCTGATGAGAAACATTTGGATGAGTGATTAGCCTGTGGGGCCTGGCTAAGAGGGGTTAGTTTCCGAGGCTAGCCTCTTGTTAGCTTAGAGCTAGACCAACAACAGGCTAGCTGCGGACACATAATACATACACCATTTTCACGGTGGCCATTTTGACGTGAAATAGCAGGGTACACACAGGTGTTACTGATAATATTAATTAAGGTTCTGCTCCATTTACACCTAACAGAGTCAGAATGTGTGCATGTTGACTCACTGGTAAGACTCTGGTAGACTTGAATGGAATAGAATCATAATTAATGTCATCAGTGACACCCGTGTTTACCCTGCTATTTCATGTCAAAATGTCTGCTGTGAAAAAGCCTACTGAGCAACACCAGACCTATATGAATCGCTTGAAACCTTTTAACGTGAACAACTACCAACTAACAGGTCTGGAGTCAGGCTACAATGAGTACAAGACGGATGGTGACATCTAATAAGCAGCAGTTCCTCATGTATGAAAAGCCTAGCATAACAAAATGAAGTCTAGACGAGTACTCATATTCAGCTATTTGTTTATGTGTTCCACTCTGGTATGAACACCAGGAAAGAAGAGACATACATTCTTAGCTGAAGTTACAGGGACTGGAAAATACACCAAACTCAGGCTACCAAAGCAAAATACAATGAAAATGTACAATTATATTATTAGTAATGGTTATTTATCCTTCTAATAGGACTTTATTCCACTGGTATTGCAGAAATCCATCCATTCCTGCTAGTAAAGTGTTTCCAAAAATAATACTCAGGAGTGTTGGATATCTCTGTTTGAATTTAATAAAATGTTTTTTTCTAATGTGAACCTTGATTTACACGCCACGGATTCAGAGAGTGACTAGAATAACTTGTTTAGGAGACAACCTAGAGAGTGAGAATACACAGAAGATGGAAAGAGGAATAAATAGACTGAGTGACTGAGGTAATGAAAGACAGAGAGAGAACGAGAGTAGGGGGATAGGAAAGAAGAAGGGAGGGCAGACAGAGACACTGAGTGTGTAGAGGTTTGTGGGATTGGGTGGGGGAAAGGGTGTCGCTTCTCAAATTAGATTGAGGCATCTGTGTATGAAGTTCACAGGGGGATTGGTTTCACTGAGGGCGGAGTGTTAACCACTCCATGTGTCTCTCAGGATAAAACACAGGAAGAAGAGTGAGGATCACTACATGCAACACTCACTCAGAAAAAAGTATTTCACAATATTTTTATGCCATGGTCCTGAATCCTCATGTCTGACCAGGCCCTCCTCATAACACATTATCTAAGTGGTTTTCAAAGTGGTGACTGGTCAACCCAAAATGCATATTTAAAATGGAGGGATTTTGAGTAAATGTTGTGAAATCTTTAGCACCCCTGCATGACTTACAAAATGTAAAACATGGGTAAATTGTAGTAAATGGGCGAAATATTCAAAATCACTAGTGTGATCCTTTAACATTAAGCATTTCAGTCTCAGAGCAACCTGATCTCACAGAAATATGTGAAATGGCTACAATGTTTTAGTAATGCGTTACGTGGTGGTGGCACAGGATGGGTTCAAGTTATGTGCCAGCACCACAGAAACAATGCCAATGTAAAGTAATTAGGATTCTTTGTTGTGTTGGACACACTAGTTCTGCGGTTCAGTGCTAGGTGATGCAGTATTAAGAGTGTCAAAGTCTGCAATGGTAGAAGATCGGGGTGGTGGATACAAAACACCAACAGTGATGTTAATATCCATAACTGCGTGTTTACTATTGTCCCCATGACAAAGTATTTTTCAATCCAAACCATGACCTTTTCCTAACCTTAACCAAGTGGTCTTGGTGCCTAAACCTAACCAAACTGCAACTGGTTTATCTGTTGTCTGTGTGCATGCACACCCTTTGGCGTCTGTGCACATGTACACCCCTTGGCATGGTCGTGGCAGCAATTTGAATCCATTCCATGAGAGCACCACATCATGGATTGTTAAGACGTCATGGTCATTCCAGTATTTCTGAGAGATCATGTCTCAGTGTTACAGCAGGGGTGTCCTCTTGAGTTAGGTATATCATCTGTATAGTTACAAATGAGATCATTGCCCTTATATCTAAATAATTTAATACTTGACAAAGATCAGAATATCATTTCATACTAGTGTCCTGAAAGCAAAGTAACTTCAAATGGTGGTTGGAGGCTTAATGAAAGTCAACTTGAGGGATCCAAAACTCCTCCATTCTGCTGATCAGAATGCTGACTTTGAAAATGGCTTGAGCAATATTCTATCATC
>OMLB01017930.1:15639-43828 GCA_900302555.1 Myripristis jacobus
ATGAGGCTCGACTAAACCCAACTTTTAATAAAATAAAAATTCAACAGCCACAAGGTTATTTTAAGATTTTTTTGTTCTCAATTTCTTATGGTCCTGTTACTAAAGAACCATTTTTATGTTAGCTGTGCATGAAGATTGCTCAACCTTGTGCACCAATGATATTAACTGGCCATGAACCAAAGACCTATGCTGATTCTATTCAATTCTATTTCTATGTGCTATACTCTCAGTATACAGTAGTCTTGGTATGGGCAGTACTTCTGCTGACTGGACTGTGTATATATTCAAACTACTGTGCAGCTCTCTCCTACTCTACTGCTGTAGCTACTTTGTAGCTTTATTTCTCACTCTCTTACAATCCCAACATCTCTTTATAGCTCTCTGTCTCCATCCTCATCTGCTCAACCTTACTGTGAACTCTTGCTGGGGTTGCTATGGTAACCAGGGCTACACCGCCCACTGCATCCTTCCTGACCATCGACATCATCATCCATTTTCCCTAACCATCATCATCATCCATATCTCCACTGCCTACCCACAGCTTTCTCTCTCTTTCTGTTCTTTAATTCTTCCTCCATCTACTGCATTAGCTCTGATTTATCTGTGTTTCTTCCCTTCTATAGGTTATTTTTTTAGAATGTCCCAAACCAATATCAATATCAGATCATAATTCAACCTGACATTCAACCTGTATTTTGACTGACCAATATCGGTTACATGACCTTGACCACGTGCTGATCGGTTGATTTAATTTCTTCCCTCTGTTCTATTTAGGCCAATTAATGAAACATGTAGGCGGCATAAACAGGTGATACTCACCACCACAAGCGTTGCCAAATCTGCTTATAATAAGAAACTTTGAGCTTGTTTCTTTCTGAAGAAACAATCGAAGAAACAACAGATGAAGAAACAAGAGTCACAGGCTGCAGGTTTTTGGGGCTTGTTTTTGAATGCGGTTGCTTAAAAATCATGTTCTTGAACCTTTCCCCCCTCTTGGTCATCCTCACACAATATCTGCCTTGCATAAAATGTTGCCTATATCACCTAACTAGTGATATTAGTAAAAAAATTTAAAAAAAAACATCCTCACAATACTCTGCCCCAGAAAAACGGATTACAGTGGCGTGGGTTAGTTACCAAAAGCATGGCTTAAAAGGAGTTGACAAAATATGGCAGAAAGTGTCTCCAAGACTGGAGCAAGGGCTGCAAGAATGGAAACATCCAGTGGTTGGAGGTCAATGTAAAACAATATGCAGGCAAGTGGATCAGTGGATCACCGTGGGGAATTTGAAGGTTCAGTCTTTGAGAAAAACATAAGCCTCCATTGTAGAAGACTGTGGTGCGCTAAAAGATTTGCTAAAAGGTATTGGAGGGTCACAGTATTCGCAGGTAATTGAACAGAATATTTACAGTTTTTGGGATTAGTGGACAGTCACAGTCAAACAGCCAAGGCAGTAATATTAATGCAATTTCTCGCCAGCAACAAATTGGATTTCAATGAGTGTGTAGGGACGGGAACTGATGGCTGTAGTGTAATGGATGGATAGAAAAACTTTTCCACTCACAGCAAAAACCAAAATCACCAGCTCTTAAAGTGGAGTGCCACTCCATCCAGCTTATCTGCCAGCAAAGCTGCACCAAACACTGCATATGGATTTTTTTTTTTTTTTTTTGCACATTCACACGTTCTCTCACAGTGTGCTGAGATGGTGCTGTGCTGAGATGAATACACAGTCCTAGTGGTACACCACTAATCCTCCCACAGCTTTCCAGTGTTAGTTAGATGGCTCTCAGTGCATGCTTGTTGAGTGCATGTATCTTCCCACTGAGATGAAGTGATGCTACCATACAGAAGTTCTCTGTCAAAAAATTGTATTGGCAGTTTCTGATGCCCACTCTGCCTAGTTTTCTATACTCAATGCACTAAAACAAGCAATGCGTTCCAAATTCTGGACTGCTTTTAGTCATGCTTTTGTGCACTCATTTGATGATGATGCACAGCACAATTGCTCTTTTCAATTCCAGCCACCTTGACATCAACAAAGCTAAAGCCATGATGTCGGGACTTTCTGCTACGAGCTGTCAGGAGGGTCGAAATGCTCTCAGTCAGTGTCAACAAATGGAAGTCTGTAGCACATTTTAGCCCATCAGTGATTCTCCCAAAGCAAACCCAAGTTAGTCACAGAATCCATACTGAAACTGCACACAGGATCCAGAATACTACCAAGCAGTTCACTTCCAGGAGTGGAAAAAGATGACAGTCAAGCCGACTAGTCTAAGGCTTAAGTGTTAGACTGAAAGGATGGATGTAAGACTCTGAGCAGTATCCTGTACGTCCACTATGGCCTAAAAGGATTTTGTCCCAAGCCAAGCTAGTCCCAAGATGCTGCAGCATTTCAACGTTGGAATGTATCCGACAGATGGGCAAGGGGACAGGAAGTGTCTTAAATACAAAAAATACATTTTTATTTTCCTTTTAATCATTGATGTATCACTGATGAATTTCCACCCAAATAGTTGTTATATTTGTCTGGATGGAAGAGACAGGTTACATATGGGCTTGGTAGCCTGACTGATGATGATGTTACTGTTTATGTTTTATTGCAAAAGTTACAGTCATTCAAAATCAAATTATAAATTTAGTTTTCATTCATTTTCTTAATTCTCTCCTCCTACAAATAGATTTCGATCCCATTCAAGGATCAACAATGTGTAGTTTTCCTGCTGCGCTAACTTATTTATATAATTTTAAAACTCAAAGCACACAGACACAGCCTATCATCACAGATTTCCAGGCTTGAGTAAGTAACCAATAAAATCTTTGAATGCAAAGGCCACCTCCAGGTACTGCATAGTGCAGTGAAGCCTAAAACAACATTTGACCCATAAAACATCTGGACCCTAACACTGTGGGTCCCGCAATTTTTTAATTACCAAGGTCCATGTAAAAATCATGGAATCCATGGAGTCTGAATTTTCAGCATTTACCTCATCATTTGAAGGCGGAGGGTGGAGATGACCAGTGCGTGTAGTGTTATTTTGAGTCTTCACACTTCTGCACCCTAAAACCCTGTACAACCAAAATCTTACAAACTAGTAAAATAACATTTTTTCCCTTTTTTAAATTTCATTTTATGTTAGTCATGAAACTTCAACATTATAAATCCAGTGTTACCATGTTGTTTAACAATATAAAATAATGTATTACTAAGAAGCAATAGCAGACACCCAGTTCTGTAGAACTGGAGCCTGCACACAGTACTCTGTATTTGCCATCTGACATGATGCAGTCCCTAGCAATACCCAGCAAAGCCAGCTATTCATTTACTGCGGTGTTTTCTAGCCCTGAGTGATTTGTGGCATCTCACCACAGTGTCACACAGGCCAACCACAATTAATTCTAGAGCAGCTCCAGTTACTCTTCAGTGATTTCCAGTCTTGTAAGGACACAATCCTTTCCACTAACGGGTCACTGCCATCAGGAATCTTTGAACTTCTTGAAAACGCTGCATGGTATGTATCCCACCTCTTACCCCTCTGCCACACATACATCTCCACCTCTATCCTTTACTCTATCACAGAATCAGTATCACAGGGAGTATTACAATATATTACATTACTGATTCACTGTTTCACCTATACTCTTTATTAAAAGAGAAAGAAATCTTGACTGAGTGCACTATCAACGCAAAAATCAGCTCACTTATCAACAACATCCACATCAGCCGATTCAACGGCAACACGTCACATCATCGCAGTATGGGGTTTTCTTTTTCACTTCATGGATTTAAACAAAAAGGTAGCAAATGTTTTCAAAAGTAACAAATAACTGACGACTAAACAACTAAACTGGCCGCTGGAAATAGCTGCCACCAAATAATCACACCAAGATGCCTAAAAATTAGGGGTGGAACAATAAACTGATAATGTATTACACTGCGATTCTCGCTCTTATGAGGCGTTATCGATACACATTTGAGTTCCTTTGAGGTGTGTTTGTTCCCTGCCTTTCTGTATTTGAACTGGGACTGCTCTGTCCTGTTCATCTTGCAGTCTCTGTGCATATTACAACACTGAAAAACATGACACAGTCCTCATTATTGAAAAAATTATTTTACCTTTTCCAGGGTGTTTTTTCCTCTTTACTTACAGATATGGTGATATATTATAGCTGATTGTCGTACAATACATCGCAGAATCACCTGTATTGTGATACCATTGTTATCGTGGGTGGAATGTCATGATAGCATCGTATCATGAGCTACCCGGTGATCGCTACCACTGCTGAAAATGTGCAGTTTCTTAGGAGTGAAGGTAATCCAACTACTACAGGACACAACAACAAAATACAAATAATAGTATGGGTCTACACAATGTCTCACAAATAAGCAATTTAGCTCTCTATAGTTAGTTTCACACTCATACAATATGTTTAACATATAAGTTCAAGTTCATTTCGAGCCCCAGATCGCTGTTCATGGGGCTTCACAGTCCCATGGGTTGCAACAAATAACAGGATGACACCTGCTGACTGAGGATTTTATTGTAATATTTACGCTAAAAAGAAAATCCCTATTAAATCAGTTTGTTCAGTTTGCATGGCCCTACTGGCAACATCTGAACAGGCTTTAGCCAATTAAGCTGTACATAAAGCATGGAAAAACTGCAGTACAGTTCATTTTCTCAGGATGCCTGGGGCCATTTCAAGCATCTCAGACCATATTTTGAGAACCAATGGGGAGTAGAGGTTGTCCTGATTTTGATCTTAATGAGGTTATTACACGATCAGGACTGGTTGCTATGCGTAACACTGGATAACACATGCATACACACACACACACACACACACACACACACACACACACACACACACAGTCAGTAGTGCTGAAGCGTCTCAACTCTCTGACAGGCAGCACAGGAATCACTGGAATTTTCCGTTTCACAATTCACCCATCTATTGTTTCACACACTATGATTGTAGCACACGCACGCACGCACGCACACACACACACACACACACAAAGACACTGGAAGGACTGCTACAAAGGCAACCTAAGCCAACCCCGCTCTACATTGCACCAAGAGGTTTTAGAGAACATTGACATTGGCTGACTCCATTCATCGCTGGTAAATAAAATAGTGTTGACAGGAATAGAGTAGGCACTAAAAGAATAAAACAAAACAGAAAATGAGGGGGGGAGACTAAAAATAAAGCTCGGATCATGTGTCTGAAATCACCACCCACCAAATGGCGGTAACAGTTGTCTCTGGTGGACACATCAATAAAGGTTACTGGCTACTATAGACTCTTTCTGACTGTGAGCCAATCAAATCGGAATGCTCTCTGTTTGAATTCTGTTGCATTTCACAATGAATAACAATAAGCAAGATCTAAGCAAACACGGCGTTAAACATTATTATTGAAATTAATTTTACTTCATTAGAGCACTCTGGTATGATTCTATGTGTGAAAAAAATGCAGCTTATCAGGCGGCTGTGATTTCTTTACATGTAAACCTGAGTGATGCCCAGGTTGGCTCTGACATAACCTAAACCCTTCCACACTTGCTATTCATCCACCTGTAAATGCCCAACATGACAGCTACAAAAATCATTAAAAAAAGACAATATATAAATTATTAACAAAGTTACTGCAGCCTAATGTCATATGGGATGTTTTTGTTTTGCTGGCTTGTTTGAAGGCTCTGTTTTATAGCTTCATACCTGTAACATAAATAGCGTTGACCTGAAATATCACAGCTGACACTGTCTTGAACCACTTCAAAAGAAAAAAAAATCTCCCACACTGTGCTTTTCTGTCCTTTAAACCCTTTAATTTTTAACCTATTTTAGAGATTATTCCAAAAATGTTGACTTTTTGCAGCTGGTATCAGCTCTATACCCAGTGGCAGTATCAGTATTGAATTCCATTACACACTGTATCCCCTATGACATGCACAAATCAGCATTTTTAAAAGAAAAGAAAAACCTTCAGTATTGATTATAATTTGGCAGTCATCCCACAGGGAATACAGGAAAGAAATGTGCGCCGCCAACTGCCAAACCGTGCATTTAGTTTTACGACATACCGAGGCAATAAATTCAATCCCACAACAAACCGCAGCGGCAGCTGGAGGAGAGAGGTGCGCGAGGCTAACATCACTCCATTTTCAGAAGCACCTCCACACACAGGCACACTTTCCCAGCTGAAAACATTATCACAGTTCTCCTAGGTCTGTCCATCTTTGGGCTTTAAGCAGCCAGAGTAAATGCTGCATCCTTGGGAGAGATGGCAGTTATGCAACACAGGAGGCCATGGCAATGATTTCATCTGCCACCATACAGATGTTATACTTAACTCAGAGGACACACCTACTGTAAAACCAAATATCTATGGCTGTTACAAATGATTATAGCCCTGCCACATACAAACGCCTATCTGCTATAACAAATATACATACATTTCCAAGAGGATATTTTATATAAACATATGATGCAATTCTGGATATGGACAGATCAGGTAAAATGGCAGGTATTACTGTAAAATAAAGAGCATCACACCCACTGAAATACATAATTGCAATTACAAAGGACTCTTGTCATAATCATCTGTGGCCAAAGTATTCAACCATCAATGGCATGACGGGGTGTCTCTGGCCTGCATTCACATGCTGGGTAGCTTTCCGTGAATGCATACTGTAGGTGCGTGTGCGTGTGTGTGTGTGTAAAAAGACACCAACAACACATAGCTGCCACATGCAGCTCGCCATTGGAGGCGCATCACTCACACACACACACACACACACACACACACACACACACACACACACACAGCTTCCCCGGGCTGTCTCCAGCTCCAACACACTGCCTGGCATTCTGCAAAAAAAAAATCCACGCTGCCTTTGTCACCATCTTCCGTGTGCAAATCCAATAGAGTGAGGGAGACGTTTGAAAGCCGCATTTTGCACAGCCTGTGACGCCGAACTTCATTTAAAAATGCAGCATTTTTAAGCTCGCCTTGGCGCATGCACACCTCAGATAATGTGTTAGGGTAACATCACTGCCATTTCAACACAACACATGCATTCTTCAGTTCGGCACACATATGAACAAACCAAGCAGCACTTTGCAGGCATTTGCATTCAATTTTAACTTTGAGGCGAGGTTCGCCCGTTATGTCCGCAGGATGATCGGCGCTAGCGAGCAGCATATATCAATTCAATAATATTGAGGGTTTTCTTGAAACAGCACGTTCCTTGGTGGATTATATATAAGCCGAAATGAAACGTTGCTCTTTGTGATTCAAAAAACACACTGAGTCATATTCAATGAGGTACATGGCTCTGCTGAGAAGCAAGGCCACATTTAAGTGCTGGTTATTTGAATAAAGAACGTTTCTCCCAGTGTTTGAGAACATCACGTGTCGGGTTTTGAGGAAAGCCCGACGTGACCCGCTATTGGTTCTGTGTTAGGTAAAGTCGGAGAAATGCTTGGTAACCATGGTGACCATCAAGTGTAGTCTCTAAGTATATCACAACAGTCATCCACGACATAAGCAGTATTTATTACGCGAGATACGGATTCCCGCGGATTCCCCACCGCAGTAAAAACATTCACCATGATACATTTTACCGTCTTAACAGGGGCTCTTCACTGCCCGCCATGCAGAGGCTTTCCCGGATAGGTGTCTGTAAAAGGGTCGGCATAGTGTCCGACCAGTGCTCCTACGTTACTTTACCTGGCTGCTCCTGCGGACCAACCCCGAGGGGACGACTCCTTTGCGGCTTCGCTCCTCTCCTCCCTCCGCACGGACGACCAAAAACCGACACCCGGTTGATTACAAGACGCAGGAGTTTTTCCCCCCGACGGAGATGTGGTAACCTCTCCAGTCGGCTGGTCAAAACGAAATGTTGAAAATGCCTCCTCCGGGCTGCGGAGTGGAGACGGAACAGTCCAGTGGCCGTACTGTAGCTCGGTGACAGTAGGGGGAGACTGCCGCTAATAAACACTCCTCATAAACATAGTACAGACCGTCCTCTCGCGATACCACGTCTGTCTGTGTCTCTCGTCCAGCTCTGGCGTTAGTGTCAAGGTGTGGATATTACAGCGAGGGAGACCCTCTGAACTGACAGTGGGATGATCTAATCTATCTAATAATGCATTATATAAACCCAATGAATTGAAATATATCGTCTCAAGAATTGTAGCGGCTATAAATGGGTATGAAAGTCTTTGTTTTATTTTATTTGCATGATATTACAGGGATTGCCATAGCTTTTGAACTGACATCCCTGCAGAACAAGAATATCAGAGTTGCATTTAGTGGACTGTTACACACACATACACACACACACACACGCACGCATATGTATATGTGTGTGTGTGTGTGTGTGTGTGTGTGTGTGTGTTAAGTATCTGGTATGCATCTGAGAAAAGTAAATTAACATAAAATAATGAAACTTAAACAAATTACTAAATAAAGAGTTTATTATGATGGGGAAATAATGATGCTGGTAAAAGAGTAATGTCTAAAAAGTTGCAGAGTTGAAGTGTTACTTAAAATATGCACTAAACAACAACAGGGATAATCTCTCTCTCTCTCTCTCTCTTTCTCTCTCTCTCACACACACACGCCTCCCCCAGTGTGCGAAGGCCATGGTCCTTGCCTACCTCAGGCTGGGACAACTGTTGGCTTTTATTGTCCCTGTAGACAGCAACTGGTGTGCAGTTGACACCACAGCTCCGGCAGCAAGACTTAAGATGGTCAAGATGGTATGTCATGCTCAACAGCCACAGGATATAAAGGGCTCGGTGTGAGTCTGTGCCTCCGTGCTGTTTGTTTGGCTGTGTATTACACAAAGACAAGATCAAATAGAAACTACAGTCCAGAATGGCTTGAGTGGTTATAGTTATTCCAATCATATTAACATCACAGCTAAATTATTTCATTACATCCAGATGCCACCTTTTATATTTTCATGATCACACCAAAAAATAAAAAAACACATGGTCAAACTTTGTTTATATCACAATTTGAGTGGATTAAGGTGGTTATTTTTGATAATGTTAGCTGGGGGGAAGTCCACCTCAATGGCAGGAGGCTAAGATTTAGCATTTGGCAGTAACAATGAGAGGAGGATAGCACCACTGCTGTCCAACATAACAGCTAGAGGGGAAGTGAAATAATATTTTAAATTTCAAAATGGGTGAAGTACTCCTTTAAGTTACAACTAGCTTACACATAGCTGATGCAATGAGCCTTTGTTGTACAGTATGGGTGAAATGAGAGAATAGCTGACCTTAGCGCAGTAATTACAGCCACCACTCTGTGATTAAGACTGCAGCTCATCAAGCAAAGAGGGAGTCAGGACATGTTACCATAGCAACCAGCAGTAAGGTGTGGTCAGCATCTGAGTAGAGGAACTGAGGTGTGTTTGGGCTTTGTCCCAGTATGCACACTTGCTGCCTTAGTACTTAGTCAAGTGGCCACTTGATTCGCATATTTCCAGGCACTGACTAACATGTACAGTAGAAGTAGGTGTGGAGACTGCGAGCGTGTCGAGGTGTTGTCGGTGCACAGCAGGATACACTTGGCAAAAGGAAAATGTTTCCACTTGTGGCAGCAGTTGTGGTGACAGGCCTTATAATGTGGAGACAGCCACCAGTGCTTATAAGAACCTAAAATGGGGACAAGTTCAGAAGAATGACACAAACAGGGTGAATTTCTGAAAATGTGAATTAAAGGCACAATTAGTGATCCAAACATTAAAGCAACAATCACCCATGAAATCACGAATCAATCCTTTAATAAATACCAAATTCATACTTATTAGATCACACTCACCTAATTCATACTGGCCATACTGCCCAATAATAGAGGCTTCTATAACCTAATACGACTTTTACATACATGGGAGTGTTTTCTTGCTCATCTTCATCATCTAATTATCACGCCTCTGGCATACAAACTACTGATGAATAGCAGGATATACACAGCTGCACCGGGCAGAATCAGCAGGATACTTTTTCTGTTGGAAACGTGACCGTCTGGCCAGCGTCAGGAGTGCTGGGCTGGACCAAAGCTTAAGACAGAGGATGTCAGGTTAGTAGGTCCTGGGATACGTATGTTTACACTTCAAATGCAATAAGAACAAAAGCTTCCCAGGCCACCTCCAAATGTGGACTGTGTGATTGGATCTCAAGACACACTGAGGATGCATTGGGTGTTGTTTACACTGGTTCTTAGAGTGTATGTTTGGATCACACAGGACACATGGTAATGCCAGGTGGAAACAAGGCCTTAAGCCTAAACAGTTTTAGGGTAAAGGCTCACCAAGACTTTTTCTGACATGGGATGGTCTTCCACACTTACCTGGCATTGCCTGAACACACTCAAGCCACACAGTCAACAGCGAGGTGTGGTTAGTGTTTGAGTGGAGGAAGAGCATCAGTTTCACAGATACATATGGAGCTCTAATTAACGCTCCTGCAGCACCCCCCACCAGGTCCCAGATTCATTGCTTCAAGCCATTTGGTCCCTGTATAACTGCAGTGAGAGCTATGTCCGCATTCTTGGCATTACGTCAAGCTCGTTCCCAGTGGGTTTAGGCCTCTGCCAAGTCTGCGCTTTGTACTCAGTTCTGTTTGTGATTTGTGATTTTCATGGACAGGATTTGAAGACACAGTTGAGGAGTGGAGTGTCCACTATGGTGACCTCAAGGTTGCATCTTTGCTTTCTGCAGACAATGTGGTCCCGTTGGCTTCATCGTGCTGTGACCTCTAGCATGTATTGTGGTTGTTTGCAGCCGAATGTGGAACGGTCAGGGTGATGATCAGCACCTCCAGGTCTGAGGCCATGGTTCTCTGTAGGAAAGAGGTGGTTTGCCTGGTTGTAAGAGGTATCTCAGGGCCTTGTTCACAAGTGAGGATAAAATGGAGCAGGAGATCGACAGGCAGTTCAGGGCAGAGCTGCAGTTTTGTGTCGTTGTACCGGACTGCTGTGGTGAAGCGGGAGCTGAGTCAGAAGGCAAAGCTCTCAATTTACTGGTTGATCTTTGTTCCAACTGTCACCTATGGTCACAATCTCTGGTTAGTGACCGGAAGAATGAGATGGTGGATACAAGCAGCAGAAAAGATCTTCCTCCACAGGGTGGCTGAGCTTACCCTTGGGGATAGGGTGCGGGGTTCATCTGGGAGGAGCTCAGCATAGAGCCACTGCTCCTCCACGTGAAAGGAACCAGTGGAGATGCCTCAGGCATCTAGTCAGGATGCCTCCTGGATGCCTCCCTGTGGAAGTTCCAGGCATGTCCAACTGGGAGGAGACCCCAAGACAGCCCCAGGACATGCTGGGAAGACTTCAAATCCCAGCTGTTGTACTGGTTAGTTAACAATGACAAAGAATAGAAGACTGGTTGAAAAATATGCGGATTTCTCATCACTCTTATTTAAAACGATCCCACTCTCTAGCATATGTTTTCAAGCCAAACTAGGAATGCGCTAAGAAAAATACTGTATACATGCTGGATGCTGTTGGTATAATTGCCCTTTGAATGGTAAAATTCGAAGGCTTTACCTTGGCCTTGGCCTGTGACTGATTAAAAAACAAAAATCAATAGCAGAGGGCCTGACTTGACCCCCAACCAATCTGTCAGTCCACCCATCCATCCATTTTCTATACTTTTGCTTAATCCTCATTAGGATTGCCAGGGGGCAGAGATACAGAGAGAGATTCCACCTGCAAGAATATGTGAGGCCACCTCCAGGGGGCAACAGAGAGCGCTAAAACTGGGCTAAACAGAGTCAACCTAGAAAATGCACCCAGGAGAGCACAGTGCTCTACCAAGGAGACAGACCCGGTATTTGCCTTCATCCAATGATGTGGTACATCTCTCTGTCGGCTGCTCAGATCTGATATGCATTGAAATCAGCTGAACCACCTACAGTGGTTGTGGTGTGTATGCAGCAATTAGACAGATCTGAGGCGGATGGTGCGCTCAACAAAACAGCCATTGACCTCCATTCATTTTATTTTATATCATGAAAACTGCCACAATGAAATGCATTTGAAGTCTTTTCATAAGGGCTTTGAAACTGTGAAAGTGTGACATGCGTAATTTCATTCAGTACCACTGAAATAGTGTTTTCATAGTGGAGTCTATAGCACTTCCACATCTAATCCCTGTATGATGTCAGTTAACCAAACAATGGCGCCAAGTTGAATGAGGCGAACAGCAACATGGTCATAGTTGTATTTCTGTTTGTCCATGCTGTATCTTTTGTCTGATTGATGTCAAAATTGAAATTGAAATAACTCTTCCTTGGCTCAGGACCAACCTTTCTACAAAGTTTCATGTAAATCCATTTAGAAATTTTTGAGTTACCTTGCTCGCACGCAGACACAGCGATTACATAACTTCCACCATTGCTTTGGTGGAGGTAATGAACAGCAGTCAATGGGACTTTAAATTAGAACATTTTCTCTACTGTGCAATGGTGAAAATGATGGTTAAGAAATTACACATTACTATGTGAAAAAATGCATGAAATCTGGAAACATTTAGGGAGAAATATCTTTTTTCTCTGGGCATGTAGCCAGTCAGCAGCACATATAGCCTTAATGCTCATGGAGGTCTTGAAATTGCCATAGCTCATAATTCCGTCTCTGTGATAAAAATTTTATAGCATTTACCCCACTGACCTCCACATATCATACTCTGTTTAGCAAGTGCTCAGCACTGCCCCTGATGGCCAAAGGACTGTACTGCACTCTTTATTTTTGCCTCACAGCAGCCAATGACTGCAGTTTGGCTTTCTCTCTCTGCAGGCTTTGGAAACACAAGAGGCTGTTTAGTCAAAAACATGCCTACACATTTCAGCCATTACCTACGTACTGATGAAGGCTGTAATGGCTGAAAGGTGTAGGCATGTTTTTAACTAAACAGCCACAAGATATTGACGGCTTTTTAAATTCATCTCCCTGTCAGTGGCTCAGATTTCTTCTATAATACTAAACTAACAGTGTCCAAATTATCACTGTGACATGCACAGGTAATAATTTATAGATACTGATTATTATATTGACTGCTGATTGTATTTTTCTTGGGCAGTATTGTCTCTGAAACATGATAAAGTTACTGAATATGACAGTCTGACCTGTCAGTCACACCAAGCCAACCTGCTTTCTTCTAGCTTCTTCTATGACCTTATTAAACCTCGTGTATGTGTGTGTGTATGTGTGTGTGTGGTTGCTAAATGCTGAGTAGTTTGAGGGGAGAGCGGAGGAGACAAGATGGTGCAGCAGAGGCGTTTGCTAATCAAGTAAAGTGCTTTGAGTCTGACCTGTCTCACCTCTCTCCAGGGTACATTAAAACACACACACACACACACACACACACTAAACCATAAAGCTATGCTGTCATGTAGTCACACATAATCATCCACCCCTTTCGCTCATCTTTGCCCTGGAAAAGATGACATCATCAGATGAAGACAGAAATTCATAAAGACCAGCACCTCCAGCAGCAGCCTGAGGACATGCAGCGGCTGATTGATCCTCCAGAAGTTCATGGCTCTACATAATAAGTCTACCTCTCTCTCTTTGTCAGTTTCAGTTTCATCTTTAGCTTTAGCTAGACAGGTTATTTCAATATATCTGCCCCGCCAAAGTATATGGCAAAAAAAAAAAAATCTTCTCTTTTGATGTCTGTTACTGAAGCAACCTATTTTGCTGTATTGTAATTTCTGTGCACTCTACCTGCTCTCTTTTGGTTATCCTCAGTGCACAACAATGGTGCAAATAGTTTCTCTATTTATCTTCAGTTCCTTATTTTCAGTCTTGACTCTTTCTCCGTTGGTGGGAAAATTAAATGGTTCCTGCTTTGCTGAAATCAAATGAAAGTAATGAACTCTGATTCAGCAGTTTAAGCAGGCTGCAGGTTGGCAGTATGAACCGAACACTGCCAAATACTGGCATTCTTTCAGTTTCCATGAGCCACTTCCCTTGCTGAGCTGGTCAATCCAAACCTTTATCCTTTACTCCTCAAATTAAAGTAGAAAATCAGTGATCACATTTAGCATGGGACCTCCTTTACAGCGGTAAAGAGAACTGTAGTATGTAAAAATGGTATTATTCTATATTTGAATTTAAATTTGCCACATGTATGTTCACATTTTGTCTCAAAATGAAAATTCAGTTTCAGTAAGTTTCATTTGCCATATACTAAGACTGACATTTCATTTGAATGGAGACACGCACACCTCATGATTGGCTTTATTCAAATGGTCATGCAAATTCCCAAACTGTGTTGAGATTTTGTGTGATTATGCAATAACCATGTCAAAAATGACTGAAATGTCATCTACTTTACATGCTTTTGCACTCTGTAATAATAAGTTTGAAACATAATATACCATAAAAGTAGCAAAATTCAAATTGTTTTGAAAATGTAAAATTTGAAGCAACATATCACATCTTTTCTATTTAATATATTTTGCAATATACTGATCCTATGTGTGTGTGTGCAGTAAAAATATACTCAATCAAAAAATAGTGATCCCCAAAAATAGTCAAAAGCGTACAAGTAAACAACAGTAGTGAGTAGTGGTGATGTGTTCCAGTTCCAGCCTTGCACATAATCAACATCGCGTCGCCAACATTTGGAACTTGAGGATTGAAAGTGCTGCCGTTCTGAATTTTGTTGATGACACTTCGAAAGCACTTAGTGTGACCCTTCCAGCCGAGCTGCAGACACACATCCACATGGCTGAAGAACAACAATGCAGAGGTTATAAAACGCTTTGAATGGTGAGGGGAGAAAAAAAAACGTGAACTGCTCTCTGGTGGTTTGAATGGGTGCTAAAAATGTCTGTGGCGTTGAAAGCCACCAAAGTGAGGCAGATATATTTAGGACGTCTTTGTCGTCAGCGCCGTTGTGTCTTTGTTGCTGTGTTTATTTGTCACTGATTCTTATTGCTGTGATGTCAGAGCTATGTTTCAGAAATGGCTCATTTGGAAAGATTTTACCAGCACAGCCACGTTCTTGTTTTTCCAGCTGCAGCATAATTCAGCTCCACATTGGCTGCTCAACATTTTTTATGCCAACTGACACTGGGCACATTGAACGTCAGCCAATCTGATCTACATCTGTACAGTAAGTACAAGGTGAATCGTTTTTACAGTGCCTATGTGCACACATACACCTTATATTGCATATCCACATACACATCTACACACACCCACACCTACACACACACACTTTAATTCAGCTCTTTAGTCGAAACCTGAGCAAATTCATTTTAAATAATTGGAAATATGTTTTTCCCATACGTCTGAAATATTATGAGCAAATTAGCAAAATGATGGAATATTTGTAAAAAAAAAAAAACCCCGAGGGAATATAAGGGAAAAACCATAAACTGACCCTCAATATTTTTAAACAGGTACTGGGATTTACAGCAAATATTCATAGTACAAAATGTGTCTCACGTTCACATTAACAGATCTACAGAGGGCCATCCATACAGAATGAGCAGTGAGTTACTGGGAGAAAGACAAAACAAATTACACTGCAGATAGGAGCGAGAGAGAGAGAGAGAGAGAGGGAGAGAGAGAGAGAGGGAGAGATTGATGTCTTATGCCCAGTCAAAGTGGAGGCTGCCGCAGCAATTAGATAATAGGTCTGGATCAGCAGCACTCAGCCTGCTGAACACCATTAGAGATTAGCCTGAGAAAGCTGTTTGACTGGCCTGCTGGATATAGACCTGTCTGTGGGCTTGCCTGTCTCTGTGGACCTCAACTCTCCACCCGTTCATCTCTACAGACCTGTCTGTCGCTGCACACCTCATCTGTGTACCTTCTATTACTGCACATATTCTATTATAGTTTTGACATTATCCTGAGAAAGCTGTTTCACCAGCCCGCTCGATATAGACCTGTCAATCATAAACTTATCTATGTCTATAGATCTAGCTATCTCTCCAGTTTACACTTTTATACCTCAGAGTGAGCAAGCAGGTGACCAAATACACAGCATGTCTGTTTAAAAATGTGCAAAAGAGAAAACATGTCCGTTTATCTTCATAGACCTCCTTTATAGGCCTGTCTACAGCCTTGTCTGTCTCTGTGTACGTCCTCTGTAGTGTCCATCACAATGGAGCTCCACTTTATCTCCATGTACCAATCTATTTGCTTGCTTGCTCCATACATTGTGTGAAAGGTGTCTTTCACAAGCACTTAAACACAAGATATCTGATCTGCCGTTTAAATGCACATTTTAAATAATTAGAAATAGGTTGTTTTGTTTTTTGTTTTGTTTTTAATTTTGAGGTAATTTTTTGTTAATTTTCTTGTATTCTATTCTATTTATTTATTTATTTATTTATTTATTGTGCTATTTATTGTGGATGGATTGCCATGCAATTTTCTGAGGGTACTTATGCTTCCCATAGAGTGAACCCTATTGATTTTGGAAAGTCCATGTCCAAGCCTAACTCCAAATGAAAGCTTTAGCATGATTTTTCATATCTACATTCATGCTCCCACAAAGAGGAACCCTAAGACTCTCCCCCTTTCACTCTCCCTGTCTATTTCTGGAACCTTATAACATTTACTCTAACTACCCTCAACTAAATGTACATACACCCCTTTCATGTTCCCATTCCAACTTAGCCAAGGCATGTCGATAGATAGATAGATATCTATAGATAGACAGATGCACTCCGCACTCATAGTAAACAAATAGATAAATACAGACTGACTGTTTAACAGATGAATGGATGGTTTTTGCTAGTGCAAGAGTATGGATAACAGTGATGACTGCCTGCATTTTTTGGGCAGTCCATATTGATTATGTAATATAGAACTGCGGCTGGCAACCTACAATTAATCCTCCTTAATTCACTCAGAGCCTCTCTCCATTATGCTGAGACAGACACTGTAATGGAGGGAGAGAGGGATGGGAAGAAGGAGGAGAAGGAGAGGACAGAATGAGATTATTTAAACAGGAGAGCAAGGAGGGGCAACAAATGTGTGTGCGTGTGTGTGTGTGTGCGTGAATGTATCCCCCATCCCCCTACAGCCTCCAGTGCTTTCCTCTAGCAGGTGATCTGAGGATGAAGGATGTTTGGACATCAAGTCAAACACAATCTAACATTCAGCTGACCACAAACACACACACACATGCACAAATACACACACAACTCACCATTATCGTCACCATTGTCAACATGAAAGTCATCACACCATGCAGCAGCAGCAGCAGCAGCAGCGGCAGGCATAATATTACATAATATGATAAAGCTTCAGTGATCCCCATGTGCAAATTGAATTATTGCAGCAGAACATGGAAAATAGAATATAAATCAAGTATTAAAAGAGTATAAGTAAGGTTTAAGATTGGAGCAAATGACAGATATATAACAACTGACAATTCCAACAGCAGACAGTTCACTTGACTTCACACTTCACAAGAAAACCCTCTGGAATTTTGCATCATGAGCTATTTCTCATAACAGGACATTGCAAGCAGCACTGAGTCATTGGCATAGCTTTTTTAAACCTTGGGTTACTTAATTAAACTCAGAGTGTTTAATCTGTGGTCATAATCTGTGGCCATAACACGGCCCACATACCTCTGGGCCTTGCCTATAATTCCTGGATTGGCACCAGCCTTCCATCAGAATCTGTGGGTGAGGCCAGAGGAGATGATCTTCATACCCAGGTGGTGCTGGTGGAGGAGGTGAAGGTTGGAGCTGGATGTTGGTCTACCTTCCACAGGTGGTTTCCACTGAAGTGGATGAGGAGGGCATCTAGCACTGCTCTGGCTGGTAGGAACTGGTCAGAGGAGGTCCCTCCCACAGAACTGGAATGGAGTATAAAGGTCTTTCCCATTCAAATCAGAGTCATGTAATATAAAACTGCGGCTGGCTACCTACAATCAAAACCTGTTTCAATCAGTTCAAATCAGCATACCAGGATGGTCGAAGCAGGGACCATTCTTTTAAAGATTCTTTTTTTTGGCATTTCTGCTTTGTTTGACAGCCACAGCAGAGAGAGACAGGCAGGCGAGAGAGAGAGAACAACACAAGGGAAACAGCCTGAGGTCGAACCCAAACCCAGGATGCTGTGATCAGGACCCTGCCCCAACAAATGGCACATGCTCCACCATAGCGGGTTAGCATCTGTGTAACCCAACTTCGACCAAGCTGCTGATTTTTTAGCCGCAACCAGCAGCTCTGTAGCTTGCTGTCAGATGGTTGGTTGGTCCACAAGAATTTCCCAACCTTATGTAGCCATAGTTTTCCCCCAGGACAGTGGTTCTCAAATGGGGGCACGTTGGAGTAATGCAGGGGGTACATGATATTTTTTAAATATGAATTTAAAACCCCATAATTCCTAAAATAATTAGCCTGTTTGATAAATGAAATTTTATATTCAGTATTCCCTCCAGGTTTCTGGCTCAAACAAGAAGAAAGAAGTGGAAAAGAGGCAACAATCAGAGCCAACAAAATATTATCAGTATCAGGCTGTTGTTTCAGACACTGATGGAGCTGAGTTGGACCTCTGTAAACAGGCTTTTGTGGCACTGGTCAGGGGGCACTTGGCTGAAAAAAATTGGCCTAGAAGTCAAGTGTGTGTTTTTGTGATGGTGTGTGGTCACGCCACTTTGCTAAAAGGGAGCTGTTAAACTTTTAAACTGATAATCTTGTATTACTAAACACTTGAACAGTCTGCTGGATGAAAACATGGCAGGTTGCTCAACAGACACAGCAGCATACACAATCATGTAAGCAAAAATTTATTTCTTTTGCAAATTCTTACATTTGTAACATTGAACAAAATAACGGAATGAATACATGAACAAAATATCAGTGTAATATCTGTAAAAATATGTTTTGTTTTTCAGGAAAATAAATAATACATATCTATGTGAAGAAAGTATACAATCAGTTGTTAGAGGCTTTAGGTTGCCAAGAATCATAAAAATTTCTAGGAAAAAAGTGCAAAGGCACGTTTGTCCAGCCCATGAAAATCTGAGAAAACCTACCAACAGGCAAACAACAGAAAGCACATTATCATTCAGTGAACTTCTTATCTTGTCGTGGAGGAAAGCTGTACCAAGTGAGATGTAAATATGAAATCCATCTGTCATATCAGCCTTGATCACAAAGTGGAGATGCAGCTGACAAGACGTGAATTCTTGGATTCTAGAAACGACGAAACAAACCAGACACCTGTTTTCTGTTATTTAGGTCTTTTGATTCTTTTGGGAACAGTTTATGAGAATGACAGCTTGTTAATGTGACTGTATGGAGGCTGTGGTGTCACGATGCCACTCTGGGACATGACATTAGATTTGTTTGTAACAAAATGCACTCTAGAATTTAGATGTGATAATTTACTATTTACTTCTTCCGTTGAATCAGCAGTTGAAGAGGCACCATAAATGGGTTGAGGGGGCGGGGTCCCCCCATTTCCATGTACCCAGGTTGCAAAAGTGTATTACTGCTCTCAGATGACCTGCTCTCAGCTTGTCCGTCACATGGCTGGACTCTCTCCCCAGTAATGCTGTCCATGGCAACATTACTGTCACCGTCCTGTCTGGTGGTATCCATTCCGTCCTTGTCCTGGTGGGGATTTGGGCCACTTCCTCTCTCTGTTTGACACGAGTCTCTGTGATGGGATGCCGTCCTGTTACTCTGATCTGGGCCGTTTTGTCCCTTTTCTGGGCCAAAATCAAACATTCCTCTCGCCTTCTCGGAGTTTGCTGGAGCTGAGAGACCGCTGTATACCTGGAAGGAAGGGGAGAAAAGACCCTCTGAGGTTTTGTCATCACTTTTTTTGGAAGTTTCAAAGCTGTTGTTGTCCTGAATGGGATATCT
The DNA here is from genome assembly GCA_900302555.1 of Myripristis jacobus. Taxonomy (NCBI): domain Eukaryota; kingdom Metazoa; phylum Chordata; class Actinopteri; order Holocentriformes; family Holocentridae; genus Myripristis; species Myripristis jacobus. The sequence goes on from OMLB01017930.1 coordinate 35,518, forward strand.
GAGACCAGAAAGGCATAAAATACATTCAAGATATACAGCAGCCTATGCAGGTTCAAATGGGAGGGAGCACCACTTTGTTTACTGATGTTAAGGATGAGGATGAGGAAGGATGAAACCCCGCAGCTTCATGACCAGACTAATAACCCACAGAAGTACTGAAACCATTCTCAATGTTTTCAATTTAATGTTTTGATGTCAAATGAACACAAAAACAAACAATGGAGCATAATTCTCTTTAAGGGTTATTCCCTTAAATAAAAGATTAATTATCATTTCCAAAAGTACTTTTTCCAAAATAATTGGAAAATTATTTTGACAATTTTGGCCTCCATGTTGGTGGATCTTAAAGGTCATGCAGTTACATTTCATTGTAGTCAGGCCCACCTGTTTCTGTGGAAGGTTCAATTATGAAGACTAGTAAGGGCCTTGCAAATTCATTCATTTTCATTTAAACAGCATTTAGTTTTAGTTTTTTTATTTCTGTAAATCATTTGCCACCCCCATCAGTAATGTCCTTGTTATGTGATGCTGTCAGAGATACATTATTGTATCTGCGCAGACACATTTTACCCTGTTCACAGCCGTATGTGTCCACTTGTGCTGGGATTAGCCAGCCGCACATAAAAACCAAATGAGTGTGGGGTCTGACAGAAACCTCAGTCATGTCGAGAGGCAGTCGTACCTGGATCATGTGGCGCTGCAAATTGTTGCAGTCCAGCTTGGGGAGCTCCTCCGGGAGAGACATGAGGAGGTCCAGCACTATAGCGCTCTCTAGAGGGGAGAGGAGAACATAGTCACAGGAGGGTCATTTTGATGGGGTCTGATATAACTGGACCATAAGAAACATGAAAAGTTTCTCATGGTCTATTCTAAATTCATTACACATAAAGTGAAATATTTCAAGCCTTTTTTGCTTTAATTCTTCATGATTACAGTTCACAGTTATACAGAGATATTCAAATTTTTGGAGATGCACTTTTAAGGTGTCCCATTAACCTTCTAAAGCCCATGGTGTCCTTTTTTAAACGGCATAGTGTAATGGCAGCTAAATTCCCTTTACGTTGGAATAAATGACTGTGTTAAAATAGATTCTGATGAACATGTTCTGTATGCAGTAGTGTGGGTTGTGTAAATACATCTTTGCCCTCTCAAACAGAGTACATTAATCTATTATCACCATCATGGATGTCAGCATACACTTCCCTGCACTACAGCAAATGTTTTTTTCCTCAATTCAAATATGTGCAAAGAAAGCTTTGACTCTTTTTCTTTGAAATTTTGCATTCTCTCATCTTCAGAAATACATAACTGATGGAAAGAAGACACTGCTGAATTTATATTCTTTACTGTGAAAAGAAAACACATACATGATATTTTTTACCCTCTACTGGCTTCTGTTTTTACAAGTTGTTTTCCTTGTACGCTATGAGGGGTTCAGTCATTTTGTTTTCTGTAAATTGTGGGCTTTTTGAGACATTAATTATTATAAGGCCTCTAAATTAAACTGAAATTGAGCTATAGCATTCTCAGAATTTGGTTACTTTTTGGTATTTCCTTTACAACATCATCATGTTCATCTTTTAACAGCGATTTAATTTTCACTAGATAATTATGCTGACATGGTGTTACTGACCCGGTTGCTGGTGGAAATGCACACAGACTGCTTCTAAAAACGTGAAAAAGCAGCAACGAGCACAAGTGATGGCTTGTGTGGCTGCCCGCCGTTAATCGTATCGGCGTGGCGACAGCACACTTAGCTCACGCCGCCATGAAACTTGTGTCACCTCATCAGTCGTGAGTGACACGCCGCCTGTCATTTGCCTAAACAAATGTCACCGTGAGTGACATGCTGCCTGACATTAGTGTAAGTAAACACGCTGTCTGCCATGCATGCACACAGATGTCACGGTGAGCGATTAAGTTATAGAAACTTCAGCCTGGTTTTAGGCCCTGAACAAAAACAGGTCGGCAAAGGTATAAGAAATATTTGGTAGTGAGCAGTGAGGTATTTTATCCTACAGAGAAATATAGCTGGGTAGGCTACCTCACTAAAACAGATTTATTTACTCTTGCTATTTCCTTATCTAACTTAATATATTTGTTCTGCTGCATTATCTCTCCCTTGTTATAGATTAGACACAGAGGTTTGTTTATTCTGGACTTATATCAACTTTTAAATCAGGTATACTCAAAACAGTTGATTTTAAGCATTAATTGATGTGCATATGTAACCGTTTTCCTCTATAATTTTGACGTATTCTTGTCTTATGCCATGTCTTATGTTGCTTAAGCCAGTAAGGTACGTCTTAGGTGAAATTTTGGGGTGTTTCACTAATTTCACTAAAACTGATTTTTTTTGTGGTATGTCACGCCCACTGCCATGCCCCCCTTTTGACTGAACAGCCTGAAAAGTTAATCAGATCCTCCATGGCCCATGACACACCTGCTCAAAGTGAAATGATGACATGCGAGTCCGTTCAGAGGTTTGAGCCTTTTAGTAATATGCCAGGCCCACTGCCATGCCCCCCTTTGGCCAAGGCACATGAAAAGTAAGCTAATTCTTTCTTGGCTCAGGACCAACCTTCCCACCACATTTGGTGGAAATTGGGTAATCGGTCTGGAAGTTATACCACTGTGTTACAAACACACTTAGAGATGGACACACGCTGATTCATAGTCCCTCAATGCCCTCTCAACCCTGATTTCATCATGTGGGCAACAGCACATGGCTATCTTAAGCTAATATTTATCAAATGACAGTAGCAACACCACTGACCTGATTAATCATTATAATAACCAGCTCTAAAAGTAACTCTTACAGCTTCAGGTTAGGATTCAAAGAATTCATAGGAATTCTCAGGCTCACCCATGGGAGTGAGAGCACACTCCTCATTCTTCATGTGGATGCTGCTCAGGTAGCAGTAGATTTTCTCAAAGTCCACGATGCACTTGACACCAAATCTCCTGGGACCATCCCCTCTGGTGTGTTTGCTGGTTCTGCGGCTTCCTGCAGCATCGACGTGTGGAGGGTCGGACGAGCTGGTGGAAGAGGACGGGGATGAGGGATCGGCAACACTGGAGAGTGAAGATTTGAAAGCCGCAGCGGAGGATGCGGTGTTGGAGTGCTGCTGTGGTGGCGGACGAGGAGAGGTGCCAGTCTGGTCCAGAGTGTGGGATGAGACTGTGGATGTGGCCTCAGTGTTTTGTGGCTGCGGCCCACCGGTTCCAACAGAGGAACAGACTGTGCGTATCCCTGCTGGAGATGTTCCAACACCAGCAGTATGTGGTTTTGGTTGAGGTTGAGGTTGCAGTATGGCAGCAGCGAGCTCTCCAACCACCTTTAAAGGCTCCGTGGGTTGTGGGCTAGCCTGGGGAACAGACGTGCTGACAGCCATAGCGCTGACAAATGCACCAGCCTTAGAAGCGGGTGTGAGTCTCAGTGGTTGTGGTTGCCCTGTGCTGTCAAGCACCTGGACGGACGTTGCTGTTGTAGCTGACTGAAGCGGGGGCGCTGCAGCAGCTGCAGCGGTCGTTGCTGTGCCTGTTTGGTGGGACGTGGTGACAGTTTGGGATGCTGAGATAGCATCAGATGCTGGTGCCAAAGACTGTCGCTGGGCCTGAGAAAGTGTGGCAGCGCGCACTCTAACCACTTGGCACGGGGCAGGGAGCGCTCTGGCTGGGCCAATGGTTTTGGCAGGAGTCTTGAGGATGATATGAGATATCTCACCTTAGAGGGGAAAAAAATTCTTTAGATGCTGAAGCTGCAATAAAAGTAAACCTGAGAGTAAAGTGACAACGACTAAAGAGAGATTATTTTTGACATTATCTGCAGAGAAAACAGATATTTTTATGAAGCTCATGTGAAGGAGGAATTCAGCCTGATATACTGGCAGATGTAATTTGTGAGTTTGGGGTGCAGACCTGGAGCGGGCCGGCTGGGCATGGGTCTCATAGGGACGAAGCGCAAACCGGGTGTCTGCTGGTCTGTGGCTGGTGTGTGGCTGTGAGGAGGGTCAGAGTTCCTCAGGCTGCAAGGCTCCGTGGACGAGACCATCAGCATCTGAGAGCCAGAGAGCAAAGGAGGAGAGGAGGAGGAGAGGAGAGGAGAGGAGGAGTGCCAGGTAAACACAAAGAGTCACATCTATAAAGGCGCTATAAAGCTCTACAACCTCAGGTACACTTTATTTTTTTATTGTACATTTTTGTGGGATTTTATTTTTTTTTAAAAAGAAATTTTCCAGTGTTTTTTTTAACTGAATTTGAAATATTTACTTCTAGTACATTGTTTTCTTTCTGTTGTTGCTTATAAATCTTGTCTTAAACCTCACTTATACAAAATGGATTTTCCTAACAATTGACAGTAATTTCTTCTTTGGCTCATGAGCCATTGTGTTTTTTTCCCCTTTTGTAATTGTTCCTGATGTTGCTTATGTTTTAAACTTGTGTTTCTATGCATAAGTTTAGCTCTTGCAACGGTTCAATAAAGTTGCTTTTGTTCTGCTGCTGTTGTTCTGAAATTTCTCATCGTGCTTGAAAAGTGCTCTACGAATTAAATGATTCACCATTATTATTATTATTGTTATTGTTATATTCTTACAATTTTTTATGCTAAATTTCCAGTGATGTTTTACTATTTTCTGTTATTTTTTCCCCCTCAAATCTGCTCATTTTCTATTAACTGTTAACTAATTCTTCTCTAACTGTCAGGTCATATATTGATTATTATTCTACATCATTATTATTTTGAAAATTCAACAAAGCAACATTTATAATTATTAAAATGACATATCTACATGTCAGATCAGTGAAGCTAGATTAACAATTTTTATGTCTTGTGTTTCCTTTCCCAGGCATGAGCCAGCGGGCTTGCTGCTGCCTACCTGAGAGAAAGCAGCAGAGATGGGCTCCTCCAAAGTCCCGGCCATAATCAAGGCCATCTCTGTCCACAGCTCGATGGGCTTTTTGAACCTCTTCTCTGCGTTCCTCTGCCTTATCAGCTGGGAGCTTGCTGATTTGATCACTTTGTCTTTCAGAGCTTCCACCCCAGAGCGGATCTGAGGGAGGACACGGATGATGGTGAGGTTATTAAACCTGTGGAAACCCTGACAGTAGATCTGAACACCTGAACATACACATGAAGACACATTTGGAGACAGAGAAGGAGAGAGAGAGAGAGAGAGAGAGAGAGAGGGGGGAGAAAACAGGCTCAGTGACCTCAGGCTAGCCATAGAAAAGGGAAAACATCAAAAAACAAAAGTGAAGAGAAGATATGGTATCACTGTGAGAGCAACGAAAATGAAATGAAAACACAGACATATGAGACATGAATTTGTAAATAAGTCAGCACACACCTGCATATTGCTTTTGTAACTAACTCACTTATGTTTCCATATGTATAATGTTATCAATATACCTTAGTATGGCAATGTAGGTGGTGTGCTCATCACACTAATAAAGCACCTTTACCACTCCAATTATCTTTGGAGTCTGTTCGACCCCATACAGTGTTCAATGTCTCAAATTACATGATCAACATTGTTTTCTGCTTCATAGTTCATGTCTGTTCCTGATTTAATGAGGACGAGTGGAAGCAGGTGAATATGAAGTGAACATGATGTGTTTTCAGTGTCCTGAACACATGCTGTCTGTTTCTCTGGGGGTCAGTTTGACCTCAGGCTGTAATAACTGTATAAAACATTTTACACACTGCTTTAGGCCACTACCAGAACATAACCACACCTGTAGTACTGCCAGAGCCACTGATAGTTAATATGACACTTGGGAGGAAAAAACATTAACTTTGATGTAGAAATGGAAGGGTGTTATTATCTGAAGGGCTATTTACAGGTCAAGACATTAAAGCACCTGACACATAAACTTGGGCAGCAATTTCATTTAAAATCATTTTCTGGGGGTTTAAATTGCCAGGGTCAAGTGATAACGTGCAAAATTCAGGCAGGAGGGCTGAACTGACTCAGCTTACCTGTGAAATGGATCTGCGTGGCAAACGTTTCTTCAACGCATCATAATCGATGTCGCCAGTAGTGGGGTCGAGTCTCCTCAGGACCACCAGGGCGCCGTGCTGCTCGGTGCGGGACCAGGGGACCAGGGGCACCTCTCTGGGACAGTCCTGCGTGCTGTCCTCCTCCTGCTCCAGGCGCGCCGGCTTGGCTCGCCTCCGGGACGGCGGCTTCATCTCCACTCACGCTGCTGCTGGACCTATTTCCCAAGCTTCTCTAGTTACTCCACGCTGAGGTTAAAACGTTGACTATCAATAGTTGATTGGTAGTTTCGGACTGTCGAGCTCCCCTGACAGCCCAGTGGCGAGGCTGCGAATGTTGCCGGAAGAACAGCGTATGTTCCATGATATCCGCTAGCGATTTTGAGTCTCCTAGGATAGCGACGGATATTCCAATTGCCTTACATTCATTCTCTATAGCCTTTCCCTAACATTAGCCATAATTAATTAATACCTAACTTTAACCTTTACTTACCTGTAACCCTACCGTAACCCTAAACGTAACTAAAAAGCATAGAATGCCCTCTCAAAATGTAAAAAAAATCCGTCACTATCCTACGGAACACAAATATGCCGACCGGAACGTTCAGAAAACCTCTTCTTCTTTGGCGTTCAGCAAACCAGCTTAATGGTGCATTACCGCCACCAACTGGAGCTTAGGTGTGGTACAGTATATCAGGCAGGAAAATGGATCCTATTAGCTACTAGCTAATAGTAAAAAATTAAACCAGTTCTTTTACTTAATAACGCCAGAATATATGTTGGCTGGAGACATGACAATGAATGGTCATGGTGTTTTCCTCGGTGATTGAAAAAGGTGAGTTCTCTCCATATTATGTTATATAATATGGAGAGAAATATCTTATATAATGAAATTTGTGCCAAGCTACATTTTCAGTACAACTGCAGACAAACAGGACAGGTTTTTAAAAGCACAGCCATCACCCTCTTTGTAATAAAAATGTTTTTGAGAGATATATCCTCTTTCTGTACATCATTAAAATACACAAAAAGAAAGCAGCTAAAAAGCCACTGAACATGATACCTCTTTGAAATATCAGACCCCAGTGCTGTAACTGAAGCTGCACCCCATTATCTATTTATTCCAGAGATATTGCCTTGTTTACTGCACCGCACAGTCAACAAATGATGGTCAATACACTGGTACATGTGCAGATCCCAGTACTGATTTCCAGATCTGAAGACACATTCACAGATCTCAGCAGGCTATACTTGCAGATTTAAAACACTTAGAACATATTTGGAGATCTCTGTAAATATTTCCAGATCCAGGCGCACAATGGCAGATCTTAGTACATATTTGCAGATCAAATGTTGTGCATTTACAATAATGACGTCTTGACATTATTTCCATACGAGGGCTGTGTGGCCTATATTTTAGAATTCATTTAAAGGCCACAGGGGGGCTCATGCGGACTTGCAGTTTCGGACTCACCTCACTGGGCTGGTAGGATTACCCAAATTTCATCGCATTTAGTATGAGAAGGTATCAAGACGTTAGGGGAAGTAGGTCTTATGTAATAAATATAGTAACAATAACAGCAATACATCAACAACAACAACAATAATCATAATAATAGTACTACTAGCATGGTGAAAATCCACAAAAGGTACTGCACTGCAAGTAAGTCATGTATCCTAAATTATTATTTACAACCTAATAGCATCTAATAACGTTGGTAGGATTCAAACACATGATGGAGATTGCGGGAAAAAGCTGTGTTGGCAGCGGTGGGATTCGAACCCACGCCCCCGAAGAGACTGGAGCCTTAATCCAGCGCCTTAGACCGCTCGGCCACGCTACCGTGAACACACAAAGTTCCCGTCATTATTAATGATCATGAAATAACACATTATACCACCACTATATTCTCAGGAAAATGTAAAAATAAAAGAAATTTAAAATAAAGGTGCTACAGGTAATTCCGTTCGCCTATACAGAGACCAATGGAACCCTGGCTGCCTCACAATGTCTCTCTCTCTCTCTCACACACACACACACACACACTCAGAAGAGAGTGAGATATATAAGGTACTAATCCCGTTACATTGTTAGCTGTCATGCGCAGAAAAATACAACAGCCTATTATTTGTATACAACTTTGCAACTTTGTATACCTTTGTACGACTTTTGCGGCTGGCTTAATCCGTTTTTCAGTCCACACAAACTGCTCGGTTATCTTGACTTTGCTTCTTCAAACGTTGCAGAGACTTCATCTCTTGTAGAGCTATGTTCCATGGTGCAGCAGTTCAGCCTCAAAAGTCACTAGA
>OMLB01017933.1:0-12583 GCA_900302555.1 Myripristis jacobus
GATCAATGCGCACTGTCGCTGTTGCCGTTTTGTTTTTGTTTTTTTAATGTCGGGTTTTGTTTTCGTGCAGGAGTCGCTCTCGTCGCTCCCTGTCCAATCAGTTGCCTGCGCGGCGTTTACGTCACATTTTCAGCTCGACTCAGCTCGCTTGGAACCCCGGCTGAGTAGGTCCTAAAATGGGACCTGCTACCAGGTACTACCACGTAATGGAAAAGCTCTCAAACCGAGTAGAGTCGAGCCGAGTAGGTACTAGTGGAAAAGGGGCATAAAGGGGCAGACAGAGAAAGCTCAAACTTAAACAGTATGATGGAGAGGAACTGTCTTCACAGCCCTCTTCACTGGCACCCCTCAGGGCTTACTCTTGGGCTCCCTCCTCTTCTCCCTCCACAGTTAAATTGTTTGGTCCTTCATCACACCCCCAAGGCCTCCTACTATAGACAGACTGATGAAACCTTAATTTAGCCTCTTCCCCATGCTCTGACACTAATGTTGGATCTCTAATTGCTTTGCTTATGTTTCCCTTCCATCTCAAGCTCAGCTGAAACAACACTGTGCTGCTCCTTTTCCCTGTGCACCACCTTCATCACTCCTGAAAAGACCATGGTGAGTCCTGCCCAAATGGATCATGGTGTGACCCCAGACAGCCAGTGTCAAGTGGGTTGTCTTTTTTTTTTTTTTTTTCTTATTTTTTTGGTAATAAGTGTGTGTGTTTATATGTGTGATTATGGTCTTTTCTTGCGCAAAGACCATAATCCTCACTGCATGTTTAACCTAAAAGCACAGTGGTAGCCCTTTTCCCTCCAGTTTGAGCTAATCTGTGCTAAATTCATTTTGTCACACAATGCGCAGTCTCACAAAAGTCTGACATCTTGTACAAGTACAGCAGTGTCTGTGCACCGATTGTACTTTGAGATGCCAGACTTTTGATTTCAGTGATTTACTGTCATCCATTTCCATCTGGTGTAAAAAAATAAATAAATAAATAAATCTTCCACAGCTTTTAAAAATGCCTGAGTACAGTAATCTATCGCAGTAAAGAACTTTTTTGTTGTTGTTCTGATAAGTTATTGTACTGAAATATGACCTAAATTAAAGTGTCCTCCAGTCTCTCCTTTCTACCTTACAAATATTACTGTTACATTATTTATTCATTTATTTATTTATTTCCCCAGCCAGAACTGTTCAGGGAGACAACGTAACAAGCCTGGACACAACAAATTCAAGCAAGGTTAGACTGTATTTTTTATAAATTTGAAATTATGATGGTCCTTTGTCCCTAAAATTGGTTGAGTAGGTCGAGCAGAAGAATAGGCTTGTGTATGTGAAACAGGATGTTGCTGGAAAAGAGAAGCTGCACTCAGTCTTTTACTGAATAAAGAAAAAAGATTTAAATACTCAACTGTGTTATAACATTGTAAGTCTAAAATGCTAAAATACAAAGCTGAAGTCGACGTGAAAACTATCAAAACTTCCTCAGTTTAGAGGCTTTATCACTATGAAGAACAGAAGGACAAGAACACACACACACACACACACACACACACACACACACACACACGTCCTGTCTGCTAAACCTTAATAACGCAGGAGTAAATACTGCCTCAGCGCTGTTTGCTTTGAGCCCGGAAGCTAATATATCAGACATACATAGACATGCACGCACACACACGCACACACACGCGCACACACACACGCACGCACGCACACACACACACACACACACACACACACACACACACACACACACGCACACACACACACACACACACACACACGCACGCACACGCACACGCACACGCACACACACACACAAACGCACACACACACGAGACCTCTGAAATCCACTTTTTTCCCAGGTGCCATGAAAACTTCCAGGGAGGTTCATGTGGGCAGAGCTCAAACAGAGAGCCATGGTGGCTTTCCTGCACAGCCGTTCTTTAAGGGAAGACTGCTTTTTACTAGAACCTTTCTAAACACTTATTTAGCAGCGAGCAGGATCTGATGTACTGGACTATTTCTTGTGCTCTTTGGCTGGAATCACTACGAAGAAAGCTGTATTAAGAGGATTTAAAAGAATGTTATAGGGTTTACAAGCAAGTATGTCATCAGCGATGCTGAACAGGAGGCGGCCAAGGTCAATTCAAACAAGCAAAAATTTCACAATATATTATTTTGTATGATTGAATTCATATCAAAGCACCTTTTGGAAACTCTTTAAAACCTCAGCTTATCATAATATTGTGATATGACATGAGTGTTATAAGTGATGATTATTGATGATGTTTATAAATATAGCTGGTTATGGCTGTTATTATTTGCCTCCATATGCTTCAACAACATACCCATATCACAAATGACTGTATATCAAAAATCTCATGTGTGTTATTAAAATATTGATGTTGAGGTATCTAATTAAAGATATTATGATATTTGATTTTACCCATATTGCCAAGCTCTACTTTTCAGTGCTGGTGCATTACTATATGTGAAAAGAAAGCGATAAATTAATTTCTGGTTTACTCACGAGTTTAGAAGCTTCAGGAAAACCCAGAAGGGCATTAACCTGTTTCACAGTCTCTCAGGTGTGCTGGTCTCACTCCAGCAGCCTTGTACAAACACTGCTTCAGCACACTGGGATCACTGCGTCTGACTGAGGCCTTGTTTGTGTAAAATTACTCATGCTTTGTTCACTTTCCAAAGGACAGTACAAGTGCTGCACAATTAACTGAAAACCTATTGAAATCATACCGCAAAATACTATTATTTCAAAATTGCAAGGAGAGTCAATTTTCCCTTTGTGAAGAATTCTTTCAAAAAGCGTCTTAACCGACATATTTTGGTGCTGAACGGAATCCCTGGCCCAAGAAAAAAAATCACTGTGTATGTTGTGAAAAATGTGTCATTTTATTCAATCTGACAAAATCCCAGACATTAACAACATACCTTGTGCACCCCAACCATTTTGAATAAAAGTACTGAAATGCAAATTACAGAGAAAAGGGTGTACAATCTTTTTCCCATAATCCTTTTCCCATAATCACACAGGCCAACACAACCTGCCAGTCAGGGGAGTAGTATTGTTGGCTGTGTGTACAGCCGATCTAAACAGGCACATGAACAGGTGTGTATGACAGAACATATGTTTACCTGCGGGAGGTAAATCAGTTCTGCAGGAGAGAGATCAGGTCACGCCATTTAACTTAAAAATTGAATATTAACACAAACCATAGTGTGATGGATGTGTCGAGGCCACCAGTGGTAATTTACAGCTGTGTTGGCAATGCTGTGATCAGAGCCTCCACTGGCACTTTTCCAAACCTATTTGGGAAAAGAGCTGCTCAAATAAGCTCCTTATTATCATGTCTGGGAGAGAGGAAGGAAGGGAAATAACAGCAGTGAAATACTGTATGGCAGGACATTACGTGCTGAGACGTGGTAATGCCTGCTCCCTGCTAGAGGCCCAGTCCAGGCTGACAGAGAAGCACTACTGTCGTCCCACATGTCATCGCTGTAGAAATGCACCCTGAAAGCACTGCACTGCAGAGCACAACAGCACCCTTCTACCACAAGGATTCAAGCTCCACTGACAGAAATCTTCCTTCCTGTTGTAGTGTTCTTGAGCATGGCATCAAATGCCTCCAGGGCTACTAGGCTATGCTGTAACCTGGCATTTTGACCCCCCTGCAGAGGGGCTCAATGAAAAGACAAGGGCTTCCTTCAAGGGATCAAGAGAGCACACCATAACATCCCCCACTGGCAGAGGTGGGATGTAATCAAGTACAAGTACTTCATTACTGTACTTCATACTTCATACTGTACTTCATACTTTTGACTTTTACTACATTTTCACACAAATATCTGTCCTTTGTACATTTTCAAAACAGGCTTGGTACTTTAGTTTTAATGCATGCTTGGCAAATTATCGATTATTAATTAATTTATTTCTTTATTTACTTATCTATATCATAGTGTACCATCTCAACATCAAGACTGATTTCAATACAAAATATGATCCCTTGGTGTATCCACTGGTGCGTATCACGCATGCCAGACGTAACAGGAAACAGACAAGAGAGAAAGAAAGAGTCAAGTGAATGTGATGTCTGTGACAGGGAGAAGTGGTTGCAATATGGATGAAAGTGAGCCCGTCAGCACTGCCGAAGGAGCAGATTCAGAGAGGCAAGACACTCCCCATCCATGATCTTATTTCAGAGAAATGTTTGAAGTTGTCGAATCTAAGAACGATTCCTGGCGAATGTGTTGTGTCTTGTGCCAACCTTAAAACCATGAGGTTCTGCCGTTCAAGAATTCTCCATCAAATCTGAAAAAACACATAGAGGTAGATGTACTTTCTGCTTTCATCAATATCATTAGCTAATTTCATATTTTCTATAATAATAGTCAGTTTACAATATTTGCAACGTTAGAAATGTTGTGGAGGTGTGGTCAGCTTATCAGTTTCATTTTGTGAATGCTGGATATCGATGTAAAAACACATCTCTGCAAAGGTTCATCCATTTTAACCCAGCAGTGTCAAAATCCCTTCCCCAGTCTTCAACATATCGGTACTTTTTAGCACCAACTGAAACTGATCAGTAACCCCAAAAAAAACTGTTGAGGTCAACTTTAAATACTTCTATACTGTCTGTGCCCACAGCAAGACTTTCACAACGTGTAGAGCTCTGAATGACTGAGATATTTACCCATTGTAAACACACATATCTTGCACATGGAAGGCAAACTAAAGCTGATTGTCTCATGAAAAATACCCAAAAAGTATTGATTTGGCACCCATATCAAAACCAATGTAGTGGAACTGGTACTGAAATATTTCAAATGACACCCTAGTCAGTGATTATATGGCCACAAGTGTTCCATTTAGCCTACCACTACTCCAACCCCTGCTCTCTCTAGCCTTTCTGGCAAAGCAGCAACGGTCTGCCAGGAATGTGTTCATCTTCCACTTCCACTTTTCTCTGCCTCTCTCTCTCTTACGCTCTCTCTTTCTGTAAGCAGAATTCAGGGTGTGTTTGAGTGACTTGTCTCTCCCGATCTCTTCATATTGCTGCTGGGCTTGGCTGGGTCCGGCGTGGGAGGCCGGCTGCCACCGAGCGGACAGAGGACAGATGTGGCTTACATAACCGTCAGCGAGTCTGTCATCTTGCTGGCCCTAATCCTCCAAGCATCTCTCCATATAGTTCCCTATATGAGGCAGACTTGTGCTGCTGTGCCGAACCAAGCCAGGAATCTGAGGCAGGTCGCCCCAATCCCACCATGGCAGCGATCGATGCTCAGCTTGGTTAAGAAGAGCCAATCGATGGGGTTCTGCAGGGAAAAGCTTTTACAGCACTGCTAGCAGGCAATTATCAACATTTGTCTGGGAGGGACAATCAGGGCACTGGACAGGCACTCAGCGTTCAGATATCAGCCGATCAAAACTACATGTGATTTTTTTTAAATAAAAAAAATGTTTAAATGTCTTACTAGTTCATAATGGAGGATACACTTAAATCTGCTGACAGCTGCTTTACATCCACGCATGATCAGGAGTGCATGATCAATTGGAAAGCATCAGTTTTCTATAAGTTCAACTAAGCACTTTAAGAGAGGCGCAGCCGATCTAGATCTGACAATACAATCAGAAACAAGTACAGCATCTGCTTCAAAGTCCAATTACAGAAAGCTACTACATCCCTTAAGATATACACTCTCTGGGAGCGGAGGAATGTCCAAAGAATAAATCTCAACAGAAACACATATTTTTCAACTTCCATTGATTTTGCCTCTACCTCTAGGCTTTGTCCTCCCTGAGCTCTCCAGCAGCGCAATCCTCCCTCATGCAGACAAAAGGCTTGTAACCTTGCATTATTCAAATCCTGTTACCAGCAAGCATGGCCCTCGGAGCACACACATACACTGTTAACCACTGATGATACATTTATCCTGCATCTGACCTGATTTACTGTAGACTCTCCAAACAATTAGTCAGTCCACAGAAAATGCTAATTTTGATAATTTATCAATCGTTTTACATGATTATCAAGAAAAAGTATCAAACATTTGCTGATTACAGCTTCACAAACGATAGTCGTGTGCTTTTCCTCTGCTTAAATCATTATACAATGAAAAAATGGGTTTTTGGCTGCTGACCAGAGATAAGCTATTTTATAGAATGGTATGCTATATGCAGAGCCGACCCAAGGCATAAGCAAACTAAGCGCTTGCTTAGAACCTCATGGCCACTAGGGGGCCTCTGAAAGCGCTCGAAATGTCCCTTGAAATATTTGGTGATATGATTCAGTCATGGACGAAAATATTGGCACCCCTGGAATTTTTCCAGAAAATCCATTTCTCCCAGAAACTGTTGCAATTACAAATGTTTTTGGTATACACACGTTTATTTCCTTCATTGGAACAGCACAAAAAAGCAGAAGCAAAAAGCCAAATTTGACATCATTTTACAGAAAACTCCAAAAATGGACTGAACAAAATTATTGGCACCCTTTTAAAACTGTGGGCAAATCATTTTATTTCAAGCATGTGATGCTCATTTAAACTCACCTGTGGCAAGTAACAGGAGCTGGCAATATAGAATTCACACCTGAAGCCACTTAGAATGTATAAAAGTTGACTCAACCTTTGTGTTGTGTGCCTGTGTGTGTCACACCAAGCATGGAGAAGAGAAAGAAGAGCCGAGAATTGTCTGAGGACTTAAGAAGCAAAATTGTGGAAAAATATGAACAATCTCCAGAGATCCTGAAGTTCCTTCGTCCACTGTGCGCAATATAATCAAGAAGTTTATAACCCATGGAACTGTGGCTAATCTCCCTGGACGTGGACGGAAGAGAAAAATTGCTGAAAGAATGCAACGCAGGATAGTTCAAACACATGTTCAGGCTGTCCTGCAGACTCGGGGTGCAGAAGAGTCAGCTCGGGCCATACGTCGTCATCTGAGTGAGATGAAGCGCTACGGCAGGAGACCGAGGAGAACCCCACTGCTGACACAGAGACAAAAAAGCCAGACTGGAGTTTGAAAAAATTTACTTGAGTAAGCCTCAATCCTTCTGGGAGAACGTTTTGTGGACAGAGGGTGTGCAACCAAATATTAAGTTGAGGGTGCCAACAATTTTGTCCGGCCCATTTTTGGAGTTTTGTGTAAAATTATGTCAAATTTGGCCTTTTTCCTCTGCTTTTTTGTGTTCTTCCAGTGCACATAAAGGAAATAAACATGTACCAAATACATTTGTCATTGCAATAATTTCTGGGAGAAATTTTCTGCAAAAATTCCAGGGGTGCCAATACTTTCATCCATGACTGTATATTATTACTGCAACATTATGTCATTATTATAGTCAATCTACCTATATTTTGATTAAAAGCCACAGAAGAGTAAAAACATGCCAAGTTAAAAGAGGTATGATATAAGCAACACAGGTACATGTCATAAAGCTGATAATGGCTGTGTCAGGTTTACAGTGAGAATGATAAAGCTTTGACAACAGTCAATAGTATTGGCAGCACCGAGGGGTCCCGCAGTCTATTTCTGCTTAGGGCCCCATGAGGGCTTGGGCGAGCTCTGGCTGTATAGTAACTTGTAATGGGAAATGACATTGTTTTTAGCACTTTATACATGAAATGATTGATCAGTTTATCAAATAAATAATCGCTAGACTAATCAACAGTGAAAATAATTGTTGCAGTCATATTGTAGACAGTTCTTTCTTTAGTGGTACACAGAACAACGACAGTATTTTGTTGAACAAAATCCTAATGTCTCCCATTTCTTGTAACTTCTGCTGTTCAAAATTCCTTTTGTGGATGAGGCAAAAGTTCAGCAGTTAGGGTTGTCCCAATTAAGTTTCTTTGCCCCCGATCCTAATCCATTTCAATTCAATATTTACCATGTGCTGATTCCAAGTCCTGATCCAATCTCTATCTCTGTATTGATTGATCGATCAATAAGTAGGCTACTGTTACTTCTGATCATTTCTGCAGTTTCATTAGCTAAAACGGCTGGGTTGATATGCTTATCTCCTGTTTAAACACCACAACATCACAATATTTGAGTGCTGATTCAATATGTATTGCAATTCTTAAGTATTGCAATCTGACATTGCAATTTACTGCAATTTTCATTTCAAATTTCACAACAGTTAAGGGCTCCTATGGGGGCTAACATCATCACACATGAACCAAATGTGGCTCACTGAATCCACAAGAGTCTCAAGACCGTTTAGGCCCCAGTCTGCACAAAAACATTATTTTACAACAGGCCAAAAGAACACATTTGGACTGCATTTCCATTTTCATTCAGAGATCTGGAGGTCAGAGGTCAAGGGGCTACTTTGAAAATGGCCATGCCAATTTTTCTCTTGCCAAAATTTTGCTTAAATTTGAAGCAATATTTAGACCGCTTACCGACAACCTAGCATTACATGCTTGGTACCAAAAATCAATTCAGTAATGCAATAATGTAAAAAAAAAAAATTGCAATACTTCAGTGAATCGATTTCTTCCCCACCCCTATCAGCTACCATTCAGTGAGGAATGTACTTAAAAATCTGCATAAAAAGACTAGAAATCATCAGACTGGAAGCCACAGTGGCTGGTGACAGCTAGCAGTGCTGGGCAAATTTGCCCAGTTGAGGAGGAGGAGGGCAGCAGTGGTCAGATACTTTACCTCCAGGTTGATAGTTGCATATTTTCACTTCAAAGACACAATGTTTACCAAGGCAACTGGAATGAGCTCTTAAGATATGCTGAACTATTTAAATGACAACAACAATTCATCAAATGCATAAAGCAAGCCAGCAGGTTAGTGATAGCAGTGTTAATGGTGACATTGTACCGCTGTCACATTAGTTACTACCTCAGCCTTTTTTCTGAACCTGGAAAACATCCTAGCATCCACGGCTTGTTTCATTTACCTTCACTTCACCCACACAGCTTGTTGTTTCATGCATCGTTTTACATCCCTAATCAATGCCAGCGGAAATGTTTCGCAAGATGAGGGGGGAATAATATAAAAAATTTCCCTGCCTGAGATGAAGGTGAGGGGGTGGAGAGGGGGTGATCAAAGTCTTATAAATGCTAACAGTGGCATCACCTGCAAGCTGCTCAGTGCAGGAGGCCTTGGTCTACTGGAGCAAAAAAAATGCAGCAATTTTTTTTTTTATAAAGGCAGCATGTCAGTCTTCAAACAGCTGTTAAGAAGTGCTGGTGTGGTTCCAGTCCGATTGCTGTGGAAAAAAAGCGATTTAAGACCAAAAAACAAGACTGACTGCCTCAGTTAAAACGTTTCCTCTGAATCTCTCTGAACTGTAGGCAGCATCTATTGCACTATCATCTGTAAAAATGAGAAGTCACATTTCAGAGGGACGTGGCAGCGGCCTAACAGTTGGACCTGTGACTCAAAGTTTGACCGTTGGTTACAGCTGTGGGTAATCAGATTCAGATAACTGATTTTTTTAAAAAATGCCCTTGAATACACGTCTGAGCTACACTCCTCTTTACAGAAATACTAACAGTATTTATAATTAAATGAAGAAATAAAAGCTTAGATTTTATCAATGCAGTATGTAGAAAGGACAGCTGGATATGCATATGGTGGAGGGAAGTAACCAAGGTCTACACAAAACTGCACAATCAATTATGATTATGAGGGCTGTGATTTGTGATTATTAAAAAATGTTGATTAATGTTGATTATTTCCCATCAACACAATTTGCATGGTGTATTTACTGACTTTTACAAATTTTCAGTCAAACAGAACAGGATGAACAGTGAGCTTTATCTATGCCCAAAAAAGAACAAAAACATTTTGAAGTATAAAAACAATAAAACAGTATCAATAAAAACATATGAAAACAAAAGACCTTTCACTAAAAAGACATATACGGCTCTCAGTAGAGCCCTCACAGTGTTTCAGTAAAATAAATACAAGGTACCACGCCTTACAAAACACTTGAGTTTTGTCAGGCTCTGCTTTTCCTTCCAAAATGTGCCCAGACATCTTCTTTTAGTATAGAAGCTTCCTGGGAAATTAATCTGATGCTTCTCGGACGTCAACACTTAACTGACATCGTTGTGTGCTGTTTGCATGAATCACAGGATGGTGTAATGTTTTTCAAAGCCATAACTGATGCATAATGATATTTTGTAGCCAGTGGAAGTAAACCAACAGATAAACAGACAAATAAAATCAGTATTTTATGTGTAGCTGCAAAAAAAAAAAAAAAAATCATATGCAACTGATTATCGCGTTAATTTTCACAACACTACACTGACTCTCAAGCCCTCTGTATTGTTTGTGCAGTTTTCACATTTTCACACATGATGTTATGACATCTACATTTTAGTGTGTTAAGTGTTCAGTTAATTTTGTTTTAAGAAAACAAATCATTTTGAATTAGCTGATCATCTGATTTATCCTACAGACTGTATATTTTATCAGTCTAGACTGGTGGACCACGATGCCTTGATGCTATGATTACTTATCCCACTCAGTGGCCAACAGAAGAGGACTGGCTGCACTGGGCAGCTTCCAGGTATTAATGGTGCTGTAAAATAACAAAGCTGCTTGGCTGATTTCCCCCAGCGAAACAGGTTAAAAAAGTCCATCTGCGGTTTCAGTGGACTCTGAAACTGTCATTCCCTGACCATGATTCCTGGACAATTAACCTATCGCTGAGAGAGCAGACCATGAGGGAAACTTGAGCCTCAGCATGGTTTGCTTTATCGTCTGATCTTTACTACTTTGCAGCCAGGCAGTCAGTGTGCAAAAGCAATTGCTCGGTCTTTGAAATGTACACACAGTCTGCTTCTATTACACAGGAACAAAGCTCAAATGTGGGCTGCCTTTAAACTCCATGGCCTAGAAAGAGACAAACTTAAGCACATCAAATGTTATTTTTGGAGAAAAAAAATAACTGACCTAATCTGTGTTAGTGGAGAGACCACGTCGGTGCTTTCCCGTCAGACAGAAACTCATCACAGGTCAGGTACTGAGGTCAAGAATGCATGCAATGAGTTTTTTAAAAGGAAATACAATCTCCCTGCCAACAATGCGATACCTGAACACAACAAATATGACCCGAGGTGAAGAGCTGAGGTCCATGTACCTACCAGCACTTTACTGTTAACATTTATCAGTAACATTTTACATTTACAAGTTAGATATCTGACTGACAAATAGTGACAGAGATATTAAGAGTGACAGCAGAATAACCTTGAATTCCTACTTCACTGACATTACCAGCAACTGTCATAAATATTTTTTGTGTTCTTACAATGACAAAGTAAGACAGAGAAGAGCTGGCAGTGACAAGAAAAAAAAACAGAGACAAGAGAGGAAATTTTCTAACTATGTATAATACGGGAAGTAGAGGTCTGCAACCGTACCCGCGCCCGACGAGACCTGTCAGGAGACCAGGGCTGAGTTCAGCCAGCATAAAGACGATTTTCACATAAAGACGCAAGTCTCTTGGCTTATTATGTTTTAGGTTTAAACTGTATATTTTGTTTTTGGCATTATATATGTGTATATATAGTGTGGGCTGCAGGCTCTTCTTGTCTAAGCTAGTTTTCATTGGTGTCTTTGCGTATGCACAGCTGTGATCTCAGGTTCAGGCTGGGTTCAGACAATAAATGAACAAGTAATGTCAGCTTGGTGTCAAGCTCGTTTTGGAACTTCTTTACACAGGTGGGCTCAGATATGTATCTCAGGCCTGTGCAAGGCTCCAACTGTAAGCAGTGGTTACCCGGTGGTTAGAGGTGTAGCAGTTAGAATAACAATTGGAAAAATGTGGATGGAGGGAAAAGAAAACAAATGCTGTCTTCTGACTTTACAGCCACAGATCAGGGGCCACATGCATAAACAATCCATATGCACAAAAGCATGCATATGCCGTTTTTCTCTGTTTTTCTGAAGCATACTCTGCAAACTATGCAGAGTATGCTTCCCTGGGTTGGACCCTGTGCAAATATGCACAGGATCCAACCTCTTTAACAGGCCTATTCAATTCCAATATATAGCGCCACCATATAGGACTATTCAGCTTCATTGTCCAGTTTAAAACATTTGTAAGAAAAGTAATCAAGAGGTAATCAAATGTAATATGTTACATTACTTTGATGAAGTAATTTAAATAGTCGCCTTAGTTATTACATTTTTATCCGGGTAAATAGTAATCTGTAACCTATTTGATTTCAAAAGTAACCTTTCCAACATTGTGAGTCTGTTCCCGCTTGGACTTGCACACTTAGAACAGCAAAGCACTGAACTAACTTTAAATTCATGTCTGAGGATGAGCTTTATCATCTGAACATAAAGAGGCTTCATAACCCACATGGCTGTAATTAAAAGCCTAACTTCTCCCTCTGTATCCACAGGCTCTCTGCTGCACCTGTCCCTCATCTGGCCTCTTGTTCTGATGTGGGGCAACAGATCCCTGACAGGCATACAGAGCAGCTTCTGCACGTGCTCAGCTGGTCCTGCAGCCAGCAGCGAGTCAACGTCTGCCTTGTCTGAGGAACGTGGGGAGGAAACTCTCTCCAGCAAAGACTGACTCTGAACAAACACGTC
>OMLB01017933.1:23072-34528 GCA_900302555.1 Myripristis jacobus
AAAAGCTGACGAGGATCCTCGAGTAACTCACAAAAAAAAAAAAAAAAAAAACAACATGGCAACAAATCTGGGGGGGGAAATATATGTGGCGAAATACTGTATAAATATTAGGTATGAGGCAATATTCCTAACTCACAATATGATTTGATACACAATACAGGGGTTACAATTTGATTCAACCACAATATAATGTAGCAAGTCATGCTCAATGACAAGAAACCACGGCTGTGCAGAATGACGCCCCATACCTTTCAAACAACGGCACCAGTTTTCTGGAATGTAAACAGCTTAAAATTATTATAAAGTGCAAATCTGGATGGAGAGCTTATGAAACTGTAAAGGGCAGCCCATCTCATTTTTAATTACCACAGAAGAATAAAATGTAGATAATATCATATTTCATCCTCCTGCCCCACAATATGCCTGGTTACATATGCATATATATAATGAATATTGCCTTGTCACTAATAAGTATCTGTATGTGCCACAGTTAAAGTCAGCACTGTTTCAATAGTCAGTAATCACTAAATCACTAATTCAATCAACAATGAAAATAATCATTAGTTGCAGCTCTAATCCACTGTTTTTACTAGTCTGGCAGATAACGACCCACTTGCCTACTGTTCTGCGTTAGCAAAATGCTGTAAATCCATGTTGGTGTGATCATGTTTGCCCAAGCCTGCCAGGCCACTGTCTGTTTCAGGCAAGATTCTGCAAGATTCTATTCAAGCCCTCTTGAATATGTGACCCAATCAAGATGTGGGCTACACACTTTCATGACACCCTAACTGGACCAGGTGTGCAGGAGTTGGGCTGCAGCAAAAAACATGCAGGACAGGGTTGACAAACACTGCTTTTGGGGTGTGTTTACTAGAGAAATTAATTTATCTCTGGCAGTCCAGCCAGTCCGTCAGTCAGTTAGCTGGTTAGCAAGGCCGGCAGGAGGTCGGCCTGTGCAGCTTCTTTTTCAGTCCATCCGTTGCTCTCCTCCTCACTAACCTCCACTTAACCTGAGCTGCTGGAGCAGGCAAGAGGAAATTGAGCAACCTGTCTTTCGAGGTTCGTCCGTAACAGCCCACTGGAAATGTGTAAATTACCATTCTGTCACTGTCACAATGGGGAGGCTGTGTTAGCCGGGCATGTCTGAACCATATCAGCCTGTTGTTAGTTGTGTGTGTGCTGTATCAGCACATCAAACCACATCAGACACCATGTGACCGCTGCCTACTGTACTTGTGGCTGTTTCAGGAGACAAGACGAGGAGCACAGAGTTAATTACAGTTGTATTACACCAATGCAGAGGTCAGCTCCTGTTAGAAAAATGGTTACTGTTGTGTTCTAGCGATGTTTAAACATGCAGAGAGAAAGAATAGCCGTGCCTTGCAGGCACACACTTCATCACCATAAATTCTATATTTTTTTTGTTTTTTGTGAGAGAAAAGCATATCTTTGTCAATGCATGTCAAATTGCTGAACTAGAGCAAATTGCACAAATTTTCTGAGGTTGCATATATTCATGATCAAATATGAAGACACTGTTGCAACACTTTGTTTGATGGGTCAAATTTAAAATCTTGGCTTTTTTCCATCCATTTAGTACGAACTCCAGTAAACACATCATATCTGGACTTGGTCTTGATTGGTTCTTCTGGCCAAACAAATGATTAATATCCCCTACCCCCTCCTCCTCCGCCACACACATGCACACACACACACACATCACTCTGAAAGCCTCCATTCAGCAGATTTAGCTCATTTGAATTAGAGTAGCTGGTATTGTCTGCCAATCACAATCCAGCACTGTGACTGGTCTGCCTGTGAGCATGAATGCAGCATTCAGGCAGGACTCGTCACCTTGTAAATTTGGATATCTGTTTGTGGATAGTAATTCACCTCATTTACCCCTGTGCCATGTTCACTTAACCAACGTCATGAGGGAGACTGGAAGCAGAGGTGCCACAGACTCCTACGTTAAAACTGTTATGAAAACACCATGTTAAGAGTAGTACTGAATGAAATGATTGAGGTCACGCCATCATACAAATACAAAAACAATGACTGTCCAGCTTCCTTGTAAATCAAAGCACTCTGATTATAGGTTTAAAAATCTTTTATTAAACCATGGGTAAACCAAATCTATCTATTTGGTTTGGATTCTTTTGACTGTGGACTTCCACTCATTGTTTTTGTAGTCTTACTCAACTACTTGAAGAGCACCTGATTTTTTTTCACTTCAAACATTACAAACAATATTCTTCTTGACCCAGTGCAGCACTCCTTATTTTTTCTTCATCACGCTACCAGTTCAAAGTTCAAAGTCTTTACTAAAAGACATGAAATGTGTTTAACCATAGCAGTTTTTCTGATATAAAATAAAATGAATGGATGCGGATGGCTGTTTTGATTATTGACTTTCATTCATTCTAAAGTACTAAAACAATGGTAGGAAAGCAATTCTCACCTATCACTATAGCTACTGAGATCATTTCCAGCTTTGTCTGATTGCTACTACTTGCTACTAATTTTGACATTGGAGTCTACGGCACTTTCGTGCCTAATCCTCCTTATGATGTCAAACACGACAGCAAGGTGAAAAAGGTCAACTGCACATCCCCTGGGCTGTCAGGAAGCCGGCTCAATGGCATCATCCACTGAAAGCTGTAAACAATGAATGGCAGGAGTAAATTACCCAAATCGCTGCTGCCGGCTTGCTGGTGGGACTAGTCACTGTTACAGCTGTCTAAACACTTTATGACTGAGAAAGACAAGTTTCACCACTGACAAGGTACATTGTTTAAGTTGTTCACTTGTTGGGGTAATTCATCACAACTCATTAACTCGTAAACTCTGCTGGAAAACTTGGAAAGTTTCAACTTGATGTGTTGACAAGTACCACCCAAATGCACCATTACACGTATCATCAAATGCCACTTTGATCCATTGTACTAAACTTTCCCCTTAAGAAGCTTCAAAGCTTGAAAAAAGATGTTCTTCCATACTGTGCAACAGTGACATACATACTGTGTATGAAGCTACATCACACTTACATGCAGTGAAATATTCAAACTCAAGCTGTCATTGTTTCATGGCTGCAGCATCACAGCAGATAGAACATATATGGAAGTCTCGTGCATTACATACATATGTCCCTGTAATGCAGCAGGAGGTTTCCACTACATTTTCAAATAAAGTTCTGTGGGTTTGAGCAAAGCTCAGTCGTGCTGCTATGAGACAAACCCACAAAGGGCAGAGGGTTTAACTAACCAAGATGTACTTCCAAAATAATCCTCAAGCACGCTATCCTCACGTTGAGCCAAGTGTGCAAAACCAACCTATGCACAGTGACCCGACATGGCACCTTTAAAAAGCTAACGCCAGTCAACCTGGGAGTGCAGCCTCGGCGTTTTGACAACTTCCTGAACTCAAGTATTATTATAACTTCACTGCGACGCCCAGCTCCGCTCTGTGCAACGTGGCTTCTTATGCGCCTTTCATATCCACTGAATGACCTCCCACACTGTGCAACAGCCTCGCCGACACAGCATGTCACTGACTGCCAATGCAGCCACACACACGCAAACAGGCTACACCAGCACAGGAATGTCAGATTTGGTGAAACGGGGTGAGGCGTACAACCGGGAAAACGGGAGAGGTGATAGGAGGAAGTGCGCAGCAATGTATCCGAATGAGCTGGCTCTTTCCACCGCCCAAACTAACTCGCAAACACTTGTGGGAATACGATAAGCAGCACAGCGGTTTTTCTGGTCGAAAACGAATAGGACCTCAGCGCTGCGCCGAGCACCGAGCCGAGCTTACCTGTATAAGCGGGATGCCGCCCGGTCCGTCCGCCGTGTCGGGCGAGTTGTCAAACACTCGGTCTCTGTACAAAGACCACAGACCGACGTTGGGGAGGAAAAGAAGAGCCGCTATGAGCAGCCCGGCGAACTGCAGCAGCCTCTTCTCCTTCCGCCTCATCTCTCCGGTCCAAAAATACGATGAAACACTGGCGGTGGAAACTAAGCGAGTTCCGGTTCCCTTTTGGTCCAGGCGGAGACAACTTTCACACTGAGAACCGGAGCGGCGCAAAGGTAGCTACCTTAATATATGATACTTCCGGCCAAGACTTTCAAAATAAGTTCCCAACAAATAGAAATGGCTAAAAATGGCAACTACAACATCATTTCTTTTGCCCGCATGTGAAACAAGAAAAATACTTATGCTGTAATGGTCGCCACAGTAAAATAAAATATTAACCCTGGGAAACTGAAAACAAACTTGTGTGTTGACTAATGTAATGATGACAGCCTGGGTGTCTATGTAGTGATGTCACTCAAGGTGGGCTTTCTGGCCACAAGTGGTTTGCTTTTTAGTCTAGTGCTTATTCAACTAGATGGCTGAACATGTAAGCACTTGAAGCATTTTTGAGGTGTCCTGTTCTCTTTAGATGATTTTGCTGAGAGCCTTTGTGTTGTTTATATAATGGGAAAAATATATGCCTTCAAATGCATAGACCCTATACAATAATGTATTTTCTCTTTTTATTTATTTATTCAATGCATTTTAGTATCATCTCCTGTCTAGTGAGGCCCGAGGCCAGCCCTTGTTTTAAGGAGAGGGCATATGTCATGATCACTGTCGTGACATTACTTCCACCTGGCAGAGTTGGGCTTCACTTTTGTATTGGGGACCACACTTCTCTGAGACTTTCCACTAATATTGTGCTGTAAGGTTATACAACTCTTTTGAGTGCTGAAACCATGATCTGTACTGCAACAGTGCCCATCTTTAATAAAACTCCCTGAGGAATGAAGATTTTTGTCTGGTGTTCATCTACTCTACTCTCCCGACTCCCTGGAGATCACCCTCATCTCTGCACTACACACAATTAGCCCATAACCTACAACCACCCAATAAAAGCTGTAAACTCAAAACTACAAAATAAAAGCCTAGTGAACGCATTGTAACATTTTACTTAATTTGATTATTAATTATTTTTATTTTACCTTTATTTTTATTTTATTATTGGTTAGGGGTATGTTTTAAGTCAGTAAGTCTTTTTTTTTTTTTTTTTTGGAAATGCTCTCTCCACATACTGGGTTGGAAAACATACACAAAGATCGACCACAAAACACACAACATCTCGGGGAGAGTAATTATTGCCTTGAAAAGTCAGTTTATGTCATTGTGGGGAGATTACACAGCGTATTTTGATATATTTGTCCAAGAGCTCACAGGCCTCCTTTTCCACTCATTTTCTAAAGTGCTTTTGTTTTGAAAATTAAACAACTTCCGGCATTCTAATGATTGACTGTGACAAACTTGACAAATATATTTCGCTTAGACCTCAGGAGCCATCCATTCATTTTTGAAATAAAATGAAGATGCTGAGAGAACAATCACTGGGAATAATAAAAGAACAAAAGTGAAACTGCTTGCTGAAATGTTGTCTGTTTACAAGCTGGCTGGTCATCTGTTGTCATGGCTGGTTAAACTGCATTTCAAATGAACCAAGTTTACCAAGAGCAACATTCCTACATCAAGAGAAAATTATGAACATACCAGAGATAAAACATGCAATAAGTCATAAAAAAAAATAACTATATACTGGAGCGAGGATACACACATCTTCTCATGTTCTGCCTCTGCAGTTAACCAAACATTTCTGCGGGGACAACAGCAGAAAAATGTTTCACTCTGCCCGACTTCAAGTCATCACAACGCAACAGCTCTGCTGCTTTTACGGAAACTAATGTGGACAACTTCATTGTGGTGATGGAATACTGGTGTGAAGAAAGTTTGAAGTCTCTGAAAGTTTGTTTTCATATCCTAGTGGAATAAATGGAAACCGATGGCTGGGTCGAAGGGAGGAAAAATGATATCAGAGATCTAAAATGCAACTACTTGCTTTGGGAAAAGATTAGCAGAAACATGACGTTTATACAGTTTTGTAGATATTACACTGCATGCAAAATCAATGGTGTGGTCCTTTAAATGTTCAATAAGCTAATGATAAAACTGCATGACAAGTCAATGAGTCCTTGGTAATGTTTCCATTTCACATAGCCTAATGCTGTAACGTGACTATGAATATCTGCTTGTTATTCATAGTAGCTGAAAGTCAGATTTAACATCAGTTCCAGTGCTGAGATGAATAACTAAAAATTCATACACATCCCTCTACTTCCTGGGCTTCCAGAGGAGAGGCATACCTCCCTGACTGCTCTTGCTGCTGTAAAAGCAGTCAAACAAACACACCAAACCATCTGAGAAGTTGTCTCTGGAACCTGTTTGGAAAAAGGCAGGCACTCTCAAAAAATACTTGGCAGGTGAATGGAAGAACCATCTATCGCTGTGTATCACAGGCTAACGTCAACCAATCAGATCAGTGAACCATGTGACATAGTAAGTCAAGTCAAGTTACTTTCATTTACATAGCACATTTAAACACAACAGGAGCTGACCCAAAGTGCTTTACAATACAAAAACGTACATCCAGCCCTCATGAATCACCAAGCCTGCTTTTTTGAATTATGTGGCGATTCCTGAGATCAGGAACTTAGTGTTGCCAACTTGGCAACTTTCTCACTAGATTTAGCCAGGTTTCAGAACCCCTTGGCAACTTCATCCTCATAAGCAACTAGCCACAAACTAGCAACTTTTTCTGATCTTTGGCAGAATATCTGTGTTCACAGTGTGATGGTAAAACACATAATATAGTCCGATCCACAGTTCACCTCCCTCGCACGGTCCCTGGTCCTCTGGGAGGGGGCCGCCATCTCCCTCCTGTCCCACAGCACCTATGTGGGTCAGTCTCACTGGGTTGGCTGTGGGCCAGAGAACAGCTGCTCATTCACACCAGAGCTGAAACAATGCAAATGAATAACACATACACAGTGTAACCTTCATTATAACCAATCAGAAATTAAGTTTTGTTAACTTTTTTTTTGTATTGTATACTATATACTTTTATTAATCATGTAATGTTGCTCATATGCAGATCAGCCTGCTACAAATTTGATGATCTAGCAACTTCTAGCAGCTTTTAGGACAGCTAGTAGCAACTTTCCTCCCACCTGAGTTGGCAACACTGTTGGAACTGCTCTCCTTCTCGGGGGTAGACTTGACCAGAATCAGAGCAAGAAGCTTGATTGGCTGATCAACAAACTGGCTGATGACACCTTCACTTCAGAGAAGTAAACAAACATGGCAGCGGCTGTGAAGAGTTGTGATGTTACTGACAGCGAACCAAATTTATTGATTTCTTCTGTTCTTGAAACATGCTAGGGCATCAATAAATTAAAAGAGCAACAATTACCCAGTGTAAAAGCTGCTGTTGTTGCAGCCTTGCCGGATGACACAGTCAGTTAACCTACTATGATTGGTCTTGGCCCATAGGTGGGACCAGCATGGACATGTCTGAGAGAAACATGGCCAGAGCCTATTGAATCAGGCTACAGTGTGATTCATGGGGACTAGGATATTATGGTGTGTTTACCAAGAGGCCATGGTAACAGTTTGATTTATTAAACTTTGCTGGCAACCTGTGGTGCTTTACATGAGTGACAGAAATGTATAGTTCTCGTAGTCTGTCCTCTCCCATCAATAATGGATATGTAAAACCTTCTGATCAAGTTCTTCCCGTTTTTTACTAGGCGTGAAGCTAACCTGAAGCAAAGTAGGTGAGCAGCATCACCAGATTCTGCCCTAGTAGTTTTTTTTTTGTTTGTTTTTTTTTGATGCTGTGTGAATCACCATAACAGCCCATTTTTGGCCAACTGCTCCACTTGGACCTCTCCAGAACGTCCCTGCTTCCTACCACACTTCCATCTTACTTTACAAGGAAGTGGGAAACTTCCCAGTTCCCACTACTGATGAATGAGATGCCTGGGTTCAAGTTGAACAGTAATTCCTGGTGGTCATATTCCTGATAACCAAACAACACACACACACACACACACACACACACACACACTTGCTTCATACTGGCATGGTAACATGTTAAAGAAGTCTTTCCAGGTACGGTGTAAAAGCTGACAAAGGTGTGCCAGTAAGCAGGCTTTAAGACTGAATGTTATGGCCGACCAGCACAGTGACAGTTCTTCATCCTCGTTCTTGTTCCTCCTCTCTGCAGTACGAACCTCCGTCCCCATCCCTGAAGTCTATACACATTCACTTCCCCCTTTTGTGTCTGATAGCTAAAAGACAGCCCATCTCTTTCTTAGATAACTGTATTTTTTCGTCATCATGAGGGGAATTTTGTTGAATTTCCTCCCCTCCCTCTTTTTACTCCAATGTAATTTTTCTCAAGGCTACACTTGCAGACAGAGACTGTGAATATAATTACTACATTTTAAAATCCTTTGTCATTCTGCTCCCCACTTCTTACTTAATTAACACCAGTGGTGCTTGACTGTAGAAGATAAAAAAAAAGAATGCATCTGAATAAGAACTAAGTTTTTTATTCCAGTGGAAAATATGACTGGGGACAGAGAGACTTCATCTTCCCACTGAATGATCTGAGTTCAAGTCCCTGTGTGAGCAAGTGTCCACCCTGCTGGAGTGACCTTAAGCAAGTGGCTGAGTCTCTATCAGGTGACTCACTGTGGAGCAGATAAGTGATATGGACATTCATAAAGTGTCTTATTATGAGGTGCCTGGGAACACAGTTAAAGCCCCTTTCACAGTGCAGCAGAAGATAGGCGGTGTGTGAAAGGATCCACCCATATGATCTGAACTGACACAGCTACCAAGCGTGGGTAAAATAGACATCTGCACCCTGAATGCAACTGTGAATTGTGTTTAAAAGACCCAACTCCTTGGCTGATTTTTCTGACACACACATGTAACGTGATGACTTTGTGCCTCTGGCTATGTTCACATGGCGGCTGAAAATGACCCAATTTTTTCTCAAATCTCATCTTTTTGCCTCGACTGTTCACAATCATCTTTGTATATGTCCCCTATCTGACACCAGTGTGAACAAATCTGCACCATGAGCACACATTTACAGCAAGCACACTGCTGAATAACAAAAAATGTAATTTGCATGACAGCTAATCATCATGATAAAATAGTGGTTTAGGCATTCATTGCTTGAATGCATAGACCTCTATTAAATTTCCAACCTCCTGTCTCCCTGTCGTTGTTGCTGTCATCCTCCATGTTTTGTTTTGTCCACCACTGTGGGTAATGAATGAATAATGACAATCTGACAGAGATGTGAGTGTGCTCAGTGGGTAAAAAAACACATTTGTTCAGATATGAGCGTTCACACAGTATCTGATTTAAGACCACATATGAAAGTGGCCCAAATCAGTTGAAACTATCAGATTCAATGTGTTTTTGCTGTTCCCAGTGGCATATAAAAATCATATTTGAGGGGTGGAAAAAAATCAGATCAACATCACTTTCTACTGGTTGTCTGGAGGTAGCCTCTGTGTAGCTGATGGGTAATGAGACCCAACAGGAACAAACCAGGAGGTGCTAAAGGTGTGGGTGACACTAAAAGGGATGAGTGCAGGTAGAGGAGCTCTCTCTCCAGCTTTGCTCTACCAGACTCAGGAGTTGTTGCCCAGAATGAGTTTCCTTTAAACAAGAGACTGCTGTGGATACAACTCATATATGTAGCTGAACTCCAGTAAAGTACTGAACAACATGAGTTACAGTTTTGCTTTGGTCAGCAAAAAACACAATGAACAGGAAAACTGTAGACAACTTCACCTGGGGAAGGGACTGGAACACAAGACTGGAGAACACGGAGGATTGGCTCAGGGAAACACTCGGGAGGGAACAGAACAATCAGGGATAATCACACAGACTCAGGACAGGTGGGGGACGGGCAAACAGGACTGGCACAGAGGGAAGAGGAAAACACACCAAAACACAAGGAAACACTGAGAGAAACAAAAGAGAACTCTGCTCAGAACCATGAGGCACTGTATACGTGAATGTAAATCTTTTGTTTTCTGTGTTTATCTTGACTTTGTGTGAAGTCTGAAACAGATAAAAAGAGAGTGTTGTATGCCTCACGCTCACACAAGTTTACTTAGGTCACTTTGGGGGACATTACACAGCCTCACATTCACCTCTTAGTGTTGGCCTCAATGGTTGTGTGGAACAACACAAGTCCCTTCTTAATATCAACTCTGACTAAATAACTCTATTAACTCGTTAGATTGGCTCCTGTTTCCAGAGGCATGGTCGTTGACTCCTTGTGCAATGCTGACACCTGAAAATCAATGGGTGATGACATACTGGAACCTTTTGTTTTAAAATACTCAACACATTTCTGAGGGTATAACTCACATTTTCAATCTTAGCATTATGTCTGGCATCATTCCTACAGTTTGGAAGACTGCCTGTGTTCTTCCTCTCTATAAAGGTGGTAGCAAATCTGACTTGAATAATTATAGTCCAATTTCAAAACTCTCTTTCAAGATTCAAGATTCAAACAACTTTATTTATCCCCTAAGGGCAATTCAGTTTCAGATTACCAGTCGGTAAAAAAACAGAACAATCACAGACATTCAGACACTCAGACACCTGTCAGTGGCAACAGATCAACATGTGGAGCAGACCAAAGCAGGAACACACAGGTCGCCATGCATGGACAGAGCAGGGACCATAATAAAGGACAATAAATAAAAATGAATAAGAATAAATAATACACTCGGGTTCCAAATGCCATTATCTAGTTGCTGCCATCAGCAGCATTTAGGAGCCTGATGGCAGAAGGAATAAAGGAATTAGCATATCTGTTGGTTTTCCTTGGGGGGGGGCAAGGTAGCGCCATCCTGAGGGTATCAAACAGAATTCATTGCTAAGGACATGGTCAGAATGGCTCATAACCTGTCTGGCTCTCTGGATGACCTGTATTTTCCAGAGAGAGCTTAGGTCTGTCATCTGGGGCCTGTTGCACAAAACTAGGATAAGGGATTAAGATGTGATATCTTGGTTATCCTGGATTAAGTTATCCGTGATCCGGTTGCACAAAAGTGGGATAGTGGATTGCGGGATATGTTATGACATTAGTTACCATGGAGATTTATTCTGTGGAGCTAGCCTGCCCCAGACCAGGCTAAGTTACAGGATCTATTTAATCTCATCCCTTATCTCAGCCAGCAGTCACCACAAACGGAAACTAAAAGTTATTCCACTGCCCACTACAAATTGTTATCACATCAACACCTTCCTAAAATAATCGCCTAAGTCGTTTTTTCAGGTTTTTCAAGAGACACAAAAAAATTCACCAAAAATTAACTATGATATTTATTGATAATTTCACTCAAAAAGGTTATATAAAAAAAGATGACATACTAAAAACAATGTAGTCAATTATGTAACATAACAGAAATAAATGACTTAGGCAAATTTCTGAACATGCCTTTGTTGACTTAGGCAATTGTAATATGTTATATGCCAATGTTATACTAAACCTCATCACTTACCAATCGAGG
>OMLB01017934.1:0-10526 GCA_900302555.1 Myripristis jacobus
TTTGGGATTAATGGATCGTCATGATAGTTGGGGAATACATCCGAATGCACGACGGGTTTTAACAGACTAGAGGCCGAAGCCGCGGTTGGATTATTTTGTGCACCGGGAGCGGGACATCCTTGAGTCTTGTCGGGACACTCCACAATCAAGTAAATTTCAGCCAATGCTAGCTGCTCAGCCTGATACGTTAGCTAGCTAGCATGCTAACGCTAGCCCCGAGAGATCAGAGGCGCAGTAAAATGAAGCGTTATTGCCCCTTTGTTTTTTTTAACCGGACGGGCAGGCGTCGCACACACA
The DNA here is from genome assembly GCA_900302555.1 of Myripristis jacobus. Lineage (NCBI taxonomy): Eukaryota > Metazoa > Chordata > Actinopteri > Holocentriformes > Holocentridae > Myripristis > Myripristis jacobus. Next base: position 298 of record OMLB01017934.1, read on the forward strand.
CGGGTAGTTGACTGATTTCGCGAATAGCCGATAGGAACAACGCCGTGGTTTATTTTGACGGTAATAGACAGGTAACAACCGTATTCAAAACATTCTCAAGCTAGTCGGCGAGCTAACGTTAGCCCAGGCAGCTAACTCTTGATTCTCCCGCGACCCAGAAAAGCCCCAGACTCCCAAAAACTTCGCAAACACAGAGCCTGACGCAGAGAATGGCTGCTAATGTGAGTTAGCGTCGGTGCAAGTCCAGCATCCAGTTATTACAGGGTTTTCCGCGAAGCAGTACAGCGCACGGCTCGTTTATTTTGTGTCCTAAAGCGCAAGAGTTTTGCATAAGAGTGTTTTGTGCGCCTGACAGCTGTCACGACAACATTGCACAAAGTAGAGTAGCTAGTTTAGCTTAGCTTAGCGGTTAGCTTAGCTGTTAGCCTGCCATGTAATAAATAAGTCAAAGCGTACATCATTTATTCCTTGTCGAGCTGGCCACACTGCAGGGGTGGTTGATTTTTTTTTAAGCTCAACTCTGAGTTATTATCGCTTTGCCTTTGCTAGCCTGTTAGCTAGCTTTACTTATGGGGTAAAATGGGTTCTTTGCTTGTATTGCAACTAAACACTAATGCAGTGAAGCACAGGCCTATCTAAACACACCCTCCCACTTCAAAGTAGCCACAGCTTGCTCTCAACTTGTAGTCCTTATGTGAGAGCCGTGGAGGTAATGTGCCCATTTTAAGCAAGCTCTGACCGGATTCTTTGCAGGAAATGGTTAATTAGTAGAGTTATTTTCCCCAGCTGCCCTTGTCAGCTTGTATAATCCATCTCCCATCTCTCTCCACAGCTTCCCATCTCAGCCCCCTTACTCTGATATGACCAAACTTGCAGGAGTGGGCTTCTGACTTGGGGGATAAGCCTCATTCATAGTTGGGGGACAGACCAGGTGTCAGCATCGTGTCAGGTGTTTCTGGCAGTCCCTGTGCTTCCAACCCAGCAGCATGTACGTTGGACAGTGGACACCCTAGCCAAAACAGATCCTGGCTTCCCAAAGATGACAAGGTATGTAGGAATTTGTTCCCGCTTGTTTTTTTCCCCCCCCATTATTTTAGCTTGAGAGCAGGGTAAGCCTGGTATTTTGTATATTTCCATTTGAGTCTCATTCTTTTTTCCATGGCCACACCCACTAGCAACAGGCCTCCATCCCTTTTTTAGATCCCAGCTATTAGTATAAGAACACATGCCTGAGACTAGAGGCTCGACTCTCAGGACCACAGCTATGTGGGAAGTCCAGTGCTGTGCATGTTTGTGTTGCGGGCGTGCAGAAGTCCGTCGGAAAGAAATCACTAAACCCTTAGACAGAAGTATTTGATTAATTCCAGATAGTTATTTAGCACCCATGAGTCTATGCATCCTAGCCATTCTGCTACACCTCAGCTAATTTCAGCGTGGCACTAAGCCTACGTTTTTGTTCTTGCCGTTGACAGCAGTGCGTGTGATGTCGGTGTTTGATGTTATGTAATCAGATAAAAGTAGTCCACACATGTGTTACTTCAGTTAGAGCACTGATGTCCTCAAGTCTGACTACTGAGACATTCATTCATCCATTTATGGATGCACCTTTTTATTTATTTATCCCCTTATAGTGCTGCACAACAGACTGAACAAGCTACAGTTGCACGCACGCACACATACATACTGTACATTCTCAAAGAAGTCTTTGAATGTACCAGCTCCTTTTTGGGTTTTGCAAATTTTTCAGGTCTATTAACTTGTTTTTTTGTAAAACCACTTTTATAATGTTCATAAAGCTCTTTGCAAATAATTTGTTTATTATCTTGTTAACTGCTAAATTTGTAAAATGCAATGTGATGCCCTCTGAAATGATTGCTGGCATGGAAGTTAAAGTCACAGTTGTTAATACTGTTAGATGTTATCTATCTCGATCCCTTAAGTTATAAAATATTAACTTTTTAGACAATGCTAAGTCTGTCTTTTTCTGATATTGAGCCATCAAGTAACATTTTTTCCCTAAAGGGATTTTGTAGCATCCTGAAATGAAATAACTTTATCTTGATTTGAGTGGATTTGAGCATCCGTTTCTTCACGCTTTGCCGCCTCTTGCTCTTTCCCAAGGTGCTGGAAGGCAGCAGCTACAAAATGATGGGAGGCAGTGAGACTGTCAGTGGGGACAAGGATGGGGTCCACACCACGGCAATACATGTCCCCATCGGCTGGCAGAGGAGGGTGCAGGACGGGCAGGTGGTCTATGTCAGGTATGCTCCTTCACATGGAGAAGAGAAAGAGGTGTGTGTGTGTGTGTGTGTGTGCTGGCTAACAGAGTTAACACTGGTGAATTGAGTTCAAAGCGCTGCTTGTGGATAATACCAGGAAAGATAATTGTGGATTCTGTGGTTTACTTGTAGAAATTTTCTCAAACAAGTGTTTTTTTTTTCCTCCTTTTTTTCTTTTTTTGTTGTGGTTCTTGTAAGATTTGCCTTTGCCTTGTATGGTCAGCGCAGGGCAGAACGGGTGACTTGCTTTAAAATATTCCCTCGAAAATGCACATATTTCCTGGAACGATGGCCTTGGTTTGTGTGGTTTGAGTGGCGGAGAAAGTATGACTTTTTTCAGTAAGCAGGGAATGAAGCCCTTGTTTTGTTTGTTTGTTTTTATAAGATTATGAACAATCATTGACACACACATGGTGCCACCAATGCATTTTCCAAGGAAATATGAAAGAAAACTACTAAAATAGGGAACACACAGTTTGCTCACAACTCTGAAGAAGCACACTTGGAATTGATCGTTCATGGGTCTTCAAAAGTTTAGGAGTCAACAGAGGATTCTGCAGAAGTATGTAAATAAATTATTTAGTCCTGATAACACACATTTAATGTCACTGTTGACAAAGTGTCATCTGACGCGCTATGTTTGTTGTTGTGAAAAATCATAGGCAGCTGCAGAATTGCATGACTTAGGTGACTGTTGCATTGCACAGTTCCTACAAAATACACACCTTAGTAAATTCCAAACAAAAGTTCAATCCAAAAAGGTTAGTGAAGGTGTCTTTTTACCTGCAGTGTGCACTATACCAGTGATTTTGAGTTTTTGTACCATTTACTTTACCCACATTTTACATTTCAACAACCCATTTTGCAGATCATGTGGGAGTATTAAAGATTTCTCAGCGTATAATCTCAATTCCTCAACTTTCATGTTTCATATTTGAAATTTTGGTCACCTTATAATGTTCTGCTTCTGCGACTAAGAAAGACATCGCCATTCATGAACCGTGGAACTGATCATTCGCTGTATAACGCAAATGTTTCCCAAGGGACTATTTTCTGGAAGAGTTACCATATCACTCCTCCCAAGTCAAGTCATCACAACACAGTAGCGCTGCTGCTTGTAGGAAAATTAATGTCAACAAAGTTATTATGGTGTTGGAATACTGGTTTGAAGAAAGTTTGAAGTCTTTTAAAGTTAATTTTCATATCATTTACCACTGGCTTGGTAAAAGGTAGGAAAATTATATTGCACTGCTTTGTAGAAAAAAATAAGCAGAAATGTGAATTATGTACATTGTGTGGTTATTACACTAAAAATGCAAAATCACTGGTATGATCCTTTTTTAAGAGCCAAATTTGAGACCTCAAGCTTCTATGCCTTGGTGAAAGGAAAGGTTTCCATAGTGTGGGGATGCGTCATTTTGTAGAAATCATATGTTTGTAGTGAAAATGTAACTTCAACTGTAAATCTTTACATATTGTCATCACTGGTGTGATGACCCTTTTCTATTTGAGTCCATGGACTGCTGCTAAATCCTTACCAGGCTCCTCACATACAGCTCTATGGAATTTTATTATACAGCACATTGTTATATAAGCAATAATTCTATATATGTATGTCATATGCTATAGGCCAGGGACCAGGGACTCAAAGCCAAGATTATTTTAATATATGGATGGATGTTTTAAAGGGTTTTTATGCCATCAGCACAAATGTGTTCGAGGCTGCATACAATCTGTACGTGTTAGTTGACTTGAGGATTTTAGCGACATCGCTGCTGCTCTCAGGTGTGCTGAAAAGTCAGAACATAACATCCCTCAGCTTTTAGGTCTGGCCTTTTAGATGACCTTAAGGAGAAAGTGGGAGAGGATGTTATTGTCACAGGGTGTCACAAGTAGCCCAGTACTACAGTGCAAGGCTTTACCTGCATTGTGAACATTAACCAGCTTGTGCAATAATCTCACTGCACGTGAATTATGCTGCATTCATGTTGGATAAGCTAGATGGCAGATGGCAAAATGGTATTTTTGGGATGGTATTGGAAAATAATGGGCAAATGAATAGGGTGGCAAAACAAAACAAGTATGGTATCATGTTGCTATGACAATGCTGCTCCACAAAATTACAAAAATTCAGTAAAATGTGTTTGATAAAATATTTTTTAGGTGTCTGAGTCCATAATTGCTTATAAGAATACTAGTTGTTCATAGAATAGCAGACAAGGTCATGGCAATAATGCGATTAATTAGAAATTAGATTTTAAATTGATGCAAAAACCAGACCAATCATAAAGTTGAGATTTTATTATAAGGTCATAAGGTTATAACAGCCACTGAGCACCCTATCAAACAAACTGTAATTCACTCATCTACACAGAACATGCATACAAAAAAATGCATGTGTGAATCACCAGTCACATGGTCATGCCCACAAAGCTTCCTGTCAGTTAGTGGTAATGGTAAGTGAAAACCGAGAAAAATCTAGATTTAATTTTGAATCGTGAAAAGTTGAAAAATATATATGTATATTTTATTTTCTGGCCCTATTGCCCAGCCCTATCTTAAGCCTTTCTGTTGACATCTTGGTAAGTTTTCCTACATCTATCCTACAATTCGTGGTATTCATGTTAAAATTATTGAGTTGTTTGCAATTCAAAATTTTTAACTTAAACAACAAATCGCTGTTGCCGTTGCTTGTATTCTTCTCTGCTCTGAGCTGGTGCCATAAACCATGTCGCATCTGAGATCTGGGAGAAGCTGGGATTTCAGTAATAAGTGTCGTACCATGATCATTAATCAGTTTTCCAATTACAGTATTTTGAAGAATCAACTTATTGATCACTGGTAACACAAACTCTGAAAAAAAAACTCATGAAACTCTTATGTAGCTTGCAACTCAAATAAGTCTTTGTATTAACCTTGGACTCACTCTTTACTTTGGTCGCTGTCTGCTTCCTTTAGTCCCAGTGGCACTGCCCTATCCTCTCTGGACGAGGTCAAAACCTATCTGTTGACTGATGGCACCTGCAAATGCGGTCTGGAGTGTCCACTCGTCATCCATAAGGTGAAGCAGTCCTAAAGAAGAAAAAAAAAACGTTAAATGTCTGTGCATGTTTATGGACACATGAGTAACCAAGTGTAGAACAGCCCTGTTGATGTCCTTAGCTGTCTTGAATGTGCTTAAAAGATTATGCAAATTGTTCTCTTTGAAATTCTGACTATGCCTCTCTTATCTGGTCTCCTGCAGGTTTTCAACTTCACTATTGGTGTGAAGGTGGAGCAGCACAGCCAGCCACTCGGCAAAGCAGAGCAGGACATGACCAAACTCTGCAACCACCGCAGGAAAGTGGTGGCAATGGCCGCTCTGTGTCGCAGTATGCAGGCCTCACAGCTGCCCTTCACCACCCTTCATCATCCAGGTATGTGTGGACGTACTGCTGGTATCTTGTCACAGCAGGTCAGTCAGTAGGAGATGAAGCCCTTCACTCCTCTGTGCCTGCAGACATCAGCTTCTAAAAGCCTGTTATTTATTATTGAGCTACTCTATCTAGCTATCTACTTGGTAAAAGGAAGCAAAAGTTGTATTACAGGGCAAATATAATGTTACTGTGAATCTTTACAGTGAGTTGCAGGTTTAAAGTTCCAACCCTGGCAGCAATGAGAAAAGAGTGAAACCTTTTGTGACTTAAGACAAATGGATTTCTGAGGCTGTTTTTTATTCCCCGAAAACTGCAACAAAATTTTGACAGAGAACAAGACAAAGATGTCATATTAATTGTTGGGATACAAGAAAAGTAATGACTGCTTCAATTGATATAGACAGATAATGGAAATTTTAACTTTGACATCTTTCCCGTCTATATTTTGATATACAGAAGACACAACTCCCGTTCATTTGATTTTCATTTGCTTTTTGACTCATATTCTTGTTTTCTTGGTTTTTTTTTCACAACCCACACTCCCTCTCAATACAAAGTGCAGATTTCAGTGTCTGAAAAAGCACACCTGGAGTAAATGCCTAATTAATCAGAAAGCTGTGGTGTTGCTAATATGTGAATTCGGTAAAACGTTTACAGGACAGCGTCCATTAAGGCTGTAACAATTAATTTATTCCACCGATGCACTGAGTATTAATGTATTTCACTGGCAAGTCTGTCTTTTTTGTAGCTCTGCATTAAGGGATTTTTTTTTTATTGTTAACCACAATGTATCAAATCTTTTCCACAGCTTATTAAATGCTGAATGTTTTTCCTGTGAACTTTCAGAGGTGAACAGTGGGGTGATGGACAGCCGCGATCCAAAGAGGATACTCATGGAGCGGGACGACGAGGACCGTGGCACTTACCAACCCAAACCCCATCTAGTCCCCATGCGACCCCACAACAACCTGCACCCGGTCCCCTGTGCCAGCCCCAGATCATCCCCCCAGCTCATGTACCCTTACAATGGTTCCTCCCCCCTCCTCCACACAGGCACGAACTCGCACCATCCCCTAGATGCTCTGAGAAGGCTTCACCATCCCGCTCCCATGCCCACCTCCTCCTCCAACGCCTCCTCCAGCTCCCCATTCCCAGCTTACAGCACTGCCCAGAGGTCACCCCGCACCCCCACACCTCAGAACGTCAGTCAGGGTCAAAGGTCAACACCCAAAACCCCAGAGACTCCTGGTTCTCCTCGGTTGGGGCCCCTCTCCCCGCCTCCCCCATCCTCTCCCTTGACCCTTGGCGGTGGAGGGGGAGGAGGAGGAGGAAGAGGAGCGCAGACTCATGCTCACCATCCTCATGGTGTTATTGTAGGCGGGTCTCCCCTCTCACCATCTCCCTCCCTCTCTCCCTCTGTCAGTAACATGAACTGTGTGTCTCCTCACCAGAGGTCCCGCCACCCCTCGGCCTCTTCCTCCTCCTTGTCGGAGCAGGGAGGAGGCTTGGCAGCAGAGGGAGGAGGAGGGCTGATGGGAAGTAACTTGCCCCAGAGGAGGAAATCCACCTCTTCCTCTCCACACTCCCCTCTTGCTGGTGGCTCCCCAAACCCCAGCCTCCACTTCCCCAAATACAAGCTGGAGGACATCTTGGAGCAGTTTAAGAACTCAGGCAACAGCAGCACTAACAACCACCACCTCCTTGTTCCCACCAACCCCTCCTTACTGACCAACCAAAGCAGCAGCAACCCTCATGTTCTCTCCCTAGCTCTTGATAAAGTTGCCAACTTGAAGCCGTCAAAGACTCCTGTGGGTGCAGCGCCCAACACAGGACCACAAGGATTTGGCCTCAACACTGCAGGGCCCTCCGGCTTACCTCTGGGGCCATTTCTCAACCACCACCACGGCCACCAGGGCCGGCAGGCGCACCCGGCTTCCTTCCCAGCTAGTAGCCTCCTCTCTGCAGCTGCCAAGGCCCAGCTGGCCAGCCAGATGACCCAGAGCCAAGGTCCAGTTTTGCCCAGCAACCCAGTGAGCTTGGCCACTCCTCTGGAGGTCTTGAAAGAGACACAGCAGCAGCAGTCATCGAAGGTAACAAACAGCACTTTACATAACAACCTCCCTCCTTCCTCCATTGCTACTACCAGGCCGCCTCCTCCCCATCCTTCCCTCACAGCGGCCTCCTCCCTCCTCTTCCCTCCATCCCACCCTCTGGCCCAGTCCCTGGCCACCTCCTCGCACCACCTCCCGCCCACAGCGGACCGCAGCGCCTCTCACAGGAAGAGGCAACGCCGATCTCCCACAGTGCTCAGCATGCTGAGAGACACCCAGCAGCTTGCTAATGGGCCAAGGAAAACCCCACCTGGAGACGCCGTTTCGGCTGCCGTCATCAACCTCTCGTCCTCTTCCTCCTCCTTCCCCTCTCCCTCACACTCCTCCTCTACCTCAGCTGCACAGAAACATAACGCTGCCATCTTAGAGAACCACCAGCATCTCCTTCCCGGGCAGATGCCCAGGCTCTCTGCTAACCGGCAGCCAGCACCCCTTGCTGGGCCCCCCAGACAAAGTGAGGCCCTGGATTTCACTACAGGCCTGACGTCGGCCACAGGGCCTCCTCTTGGCTTGGATCCTCCAACACAGCCCCTGTCTGCTTTGTTACACCTGCTCAGTGTGCAGAACGCCCAGGCCACAGCCTCTGCGTCCAGCTCTGCATCAGTTCAGCTGGGATCCGTGTCTATTGGAGGAGGAGGCGGTGGAGGCACGAATAAACATAGCCCCAGACTGTCGCCCTCTTCCCCTGCCCCTCACTCCAGCGTCAGGTCCCTCCAGCCTCAGTCTCCATGCCGAACCAATAACACTACTCCTCTACCCTCAACGCCACAACCCCTCTCTCCTCCTCCTTCCTCTTCTCAGTCCAGATCAGTGCAGTCTCCATCACAGCCTCAATATGCTAAATCAGCACAGAGACTTTCCCCTTCTTCTGCAGTGCCACCCAGCTCTCATTTACCTTCACACAACAGCACTAACCCCCCCCAGCAGACTTCTCCAACTCCCTCAGACAAGCACCAACCACCTGAAAATCTCATTCCTACAATAGACTCCATTTCCCAGGCACCCTTGCAGGAAGCCTCGCCCCAGGTCACCGCGGCAACAGAGATTGGCAGCAGTAGCATGTCAACAACAGTGGACCTGAGTCATTCTCAAAGTGGTGTTGCTATGGTGATATCCACCTCCCCTAAGCCTCTCGATCTTAGCAACCATGTTCTGGCGCTGCTTGCAGCATCTTCCACTGTGCCCCAAGGGGAGGGCAGCTCATCGTACCGTACTGCCGGTGCTGTGACGTCTCCGCCAGGAAATCACACTACAGGTGAGGGCAGCATTTGATTCTCAGTTATGATGAGCTCCATTTTCTGTCTTGAAGACTTCGGACAACATTTTTTAATAGTCTTCCTTTGATTTAGCTCATAATTGAGTCTTTGTTAGTGTGAATGTCATGTGCAGAATTGGTTTTCTGACTGGTTTGTCAGCCTATACTGTGCTGAATTTGCTGTTACTCATGTATCTCTCCTTCTGCAGGGCCAGATGAGCCAGTGGGTGTGGACCCACAGGTGTCCACGGTGACCAAACCTCCAGGGGCCAACAGCCCTGGGCCTAGCAGCTCATCTCGCCTGGGGGACAACCCCAGTCCCACTACCCCTTCTAGTGTGGGGGACTCATCAGCTCCTTTGCCTCTAGCAGAGGCGTTCCCCTTTATGAACCAAGAGCAGCTGCTCCAGCTGTTGTCAACCACCGGAGGTCTACCCTCTCTCCTTGACCATACAGTCTTGGCTTCACTGCCTTTAGGGGGGCTGTGGCTGGGTGGGCAACAGGGACAGATTTCCCCTGCCCATGCTACACCACAAGCTCCACAGAATCTTGCAGAGCAGCAGCAATCGGAACAACAGCAACAGTTACTGATACAGCAGCAAGAGGCACAGCAGCAAAACCAGGACCAGCAACAGAAACAACAAATCAACAGCAATCCCCTTTTTCCCTTGTTGCCATCATTGGTTGGTGGCCAAGGGGAGCTGCCTCTGAACCTTTTGGGCCTGCTGAACCCGCTACCACCTCCCACCGCCTCAAACCACACACCAGGACAGGAAGGCGATCTGGGGCTAGCAGAAAAACCTGGGCTCCAGGCTCTACTCATGGCCTCCTTGCTGCTTGGGCAACAGCACGCTCCTGTTTTGCCTCTATCAGGGCTGGGTCAGTTGAGCCAGGTCAGCCTGGAAGTCCCTCTGCAGCAGCCGCAGCAGATCCCAACCACACTAGAGGGCCTCCAATTGGATAAGACCTCCGGCCTCCTGGATCCATCGTCTCTCCCTGGCCCCGGGCTCTTGGAGGTCCTCCAGGGCCTTCTCCCTCCTCCACCAACAGCTGAGGGCTCTCTTCAAGCCCTGCAATCCCTGATCCTTCCTACCCCTCTTCCTCCTCCACCCACAGCCTTTCTCCCCCTCAGCCCCGCCCTGCTAACCGCTGCCCTGGGCTCTGCCGAG